>JXCR01042085.1:50004-72526 GCA_002079205.1 Phalaenopsis hybrid cultivar
AACTTAAAATAATAAACCAAGTTGGGGGCTTTAACCTGTCACTTTAAAGTCCTCTAACTCTACTCCCATCAATGAATATTTCCCTATTTATTTGCACTCAATCATATGAACTACATTCTCATTCATACAACCTCATGTGATTTTTTCCAATTATTGACTGAGACAATATCAACCTGATTTTTACATATTCTCACAATAAATTTTAACATCTGGATTGGCCAAATCAAGAAGTAAATGAAGTGCATGAATTTAAATCATCATAACTACTTCTAACATTAAAGATCAATACTCTCCACAACTTCCATCCAAACTTAATTACTTATCATTTAAAGAAGAGAGATAAAAAAACTACTCAGAATCCATGGAGAAAACAAAACCACACTTTAGTTTAAAACAAGAAAATATTGTCAAACCAACAACAAGTCTCGACTAAAACCAAAACTAGTCTAAAATAAAAAGATAAAAAATTATCTCAAGTCCTCCACCAAACTCTTGAAGTTCTTTTGAATCTCTTCTCTTTTACAATCAATCAAAACAAAATAACAAAAAGGATAAAGTAAATAAAAAGTGATTCCTGAAAATCTCTCCGAACTAACTCCCTAGAGAAGAACATTCAAAACTTTCCAATATTTTCAAGACTCTTTTCTAAGTCCTCTCTTCTTTCTTTTATAGTTTTCCAAGAGGTGCCTTGGGATCTCTTCAAAATGTTTCTTGATTTAATGTATTTACCCAAGAGACGCATCCTTTCATGATAATTTTTGTCTATGGTGGTTACAACCACCTATTAAGCCAATGGGTGCCTCAAAAACCTCTTCAAAATTTGTAAAAACTGATTTTACTCATCTAGTAACTACCATTGGTTCTTAAGCACGGGGTCTCAATACTTAGTTGTGGCCTTCTCTGTTTAACCGGCGCTTAAGCGCCGGTTCTGGTGCTCAGGCGCCAAAACACTTTTGGATAATTTTTCACCTTCTTGTTCCAAATTTGATCCTTTTTCACTCCTTTAAGCATTTTTTTTTTATTTTTACTTTTATTTGAAAGAAAAATACAACAATACATTCCATTAAAACGCAATATCTCAAAAATAGATATAAAAATGTGTCTAAAAATACTATAAATTTTAGGTGTATCAGAGATTTAAATTGTTACTATTTTGTCAATATATCAAAAATACCAAAGAGATTTGAATTTTAAATACTGCAAAAATATTTTTAGTTTAAGTAATTATATTTTTAGAATAGAAAGTTTTTGTTCAAAAGTGCATATTGTGTATTCTCCCTGTGGGTTCGATATTCAGGTCTTAATCAAAAAGTCTTATATTACTTGATAACAATACGTATACTTACGTAGTATCCCAATATATATAAATTGAAAAGTTAAGTTCTTATTTTCTTTAGGATCAAGTTTTTAGCACTGCTGTAAAATAAGGAAATATAAGTGAAAACTATAATTAAAGTCATTGTTATATTGTTACATATAAGCAGTTTCGGGATTAGTATACATCATACATCATATCCTTTGTTGGTATAAAATTTGTATAATGACAGATCCACACACTTTCTATCATAAAAATATCATTTATTTATGATACAGTAATTGGTACACCCTTTCTTCGAACAAAAACAACTCCTTGGTTAATTCCATGTAGGTTAACATAGAATTCTTTTACCACTGGAACAACTACTACAGCGGTAGTGCAACATAGAACTTCCCAACGTCTTTGTACTATGATTTTCTCAATCTGTGAACTTGGATTACTCAATCCATGACTGACAAAGTCTCTCTCCTTGATAAGACTCTTCTTAGTGATGACTTTGTCTTATAATCTCTGCACGTCAAAACTGATGAACTTTCTTATATTGAAAACTCAATATCTTGAAGTATTTTTAGAATTAGAAGCCATGGATTTCAAAATCTAGAAGATTTTGGTCATCCAAAATAGTTTTCATGCCTTTAAAAATACCTGCAGGTATTTATTTTGAAGTAAATCCAGTCAAAGTTCTCCAAAGTCTCCCTGAATGACCAAAACTACTCTGGTCGTTGCCAGCGCTCTCGCTGGCACCGTCGGCATCATGGCTTCTGTAGAAGGGCACCGTCAGAGCCATAGCNGACCTGCAGATATTTATTTTGAAGTAAAATCTCGTCAAAGTCCTCCAAAGTCTCCCTGAACGACCAAAACTACTCTAGTCGTTGCCAGCGCTCTCGCTGGCACCGTCGGCATCATGGCTTCTGTAGAAGGGCACCGTCAGAGCCATAGCCATAGTTGTGTCTGTTTCATCTTTGGTTCAATTTATTTCCAAATTTTCTTCCAATACCAATATTTATCTTGATTTATGATATATAAGATTGTGTAGGATTCTAAAGTATTATTATTTCCTAATACTTAGAACAATTAANGGTTTCTGCGACAATGAGGGTGGCTGGAGGCTACTCTTCGACGGTGAACTATTTGGTTTTGGGTGGGATTAGTCTCCTGGGCTATCCTGACCTTATTGGAGGTTCTTCTGCTCATTTACTGGTTTCCCGGGTTCTTTGGAATTTGAATACTGGGGTTACTATTCCATTGAAGTTGTTTTCTATGTTGGTTTTTAGAGCCTTGCTGGCTTTGTTTTGTCTTGTGAGGTTTTTATGTTGGTCTTTTTTGTGACACTTAGTTTGCTATTGAAGTTTCTACCTTATCTCAGTGGTGCCTTAAGCTTTTCATGGCAACTCCCATTGANTAGAGCCTTGCTGGCTTTGTTTTGTCATGTGAGGTTTTTATGTTGGTCTTTTTTGTGGCACTTAGTTTGCTATTGAAGTTTCTACCTTATCTCAGTGGTGCCTTAAGCTTTTCATGGCAACTCCCATTGACTTGGACACTATTATACAATGGGCTAAAGCCACATTTGCTGACGTGGTTGGAAAAAAGCTCTACCTTCCAAAACTCAGTGGAACTGATGGCTTTCCCCACCTCCTTCCATGAGGGAGTTGACAATGGAGAACTGCCTTATATTAAGTAACTTTGTAAAAAATTTGGGAAACCTACAGCCATTTTCTCTGAAGCATAAATATAGTCCCTCTCAACCTCATTTAAATTTACTCTAATTGGTAAATTCCAATAGGGACATCCAAAGATGAAAGCCATCAGAAAATATTTTGAGGATTTGAAACTTCTAAGTGATTGGAAAGTTGGTTTGGTTGATGGTGGACATATGTTTATTCATTTGTCAAGGGAAGAAGACTACACTAGACTGTTTTCCAAACAGATATTTTACATTGAAGGGATGGCAATGAAACTACTAAAATGGTCTCTAAACTTTAATCCCAGTCAGGAACCTCCCATTGTTCCTATTTGGTTCAAACTTCCTGGGCTAAAGTTGCAGTTCCTCCACCATCAAGTGCCTTTTACTATAGACACAGCTTTGCGTAGTCCTATGAAGCTTGATGTCCCAACTTATAACCTCTCAAGACCATCAGCTGCAAGAATCATTGTGGAAAGGGACATTACCCTTCCTGAAGTGAGATTTGGCTAGGAACAACTCACAATGGTTACTGGCAAGAGATTGTAATGGAACAAAAAGCTTACTATTGCACTCACTGTAAAATATTTGGTCAATCCAATACCAGATGCTTCAGACTCCACCCTAAGCCTAAAACAAATTCCAAATCTCAAGTAACCTCTTCCCATATTGCTGATGTTCAGATACAGCTTGTACAAGGAAGGTCTACTGAAGACCTCATCACAACCATGAAACCCAACTGTATGGGTAATTCACCCCAAAGGGAGAAGCAAATACCTACCTCTAATAATCTCTTTTCCCTTAATTCATCTTATATGGAACATTGTGTTCAAAGAACTCTCACAGATCCTCTGGCAGAGGTGAACCCCACTGTGCCTGTGGATGCCCCTCTCAGTATGACACCTGAAGAAACATCCACCCCAACACAACTACTTCCAACATTTGATAGCATTACTCTGATAGAAAATGTAGTGGAACAGCTAGACAAATTGATCAGGGTCCAACCCTCCAAATCTTCATTAGCATCTCTAGCAGTTATATATTCTATCATTAATATTGAATTGGTGCATGGAATGGAATAGTTGGATTCAATCTGGATCGGTCATTTTCCCCCCAATGTGGCCACTGACCCTTGCAACATAAATTCACCATCTATTGCTGCTCTTCACAGAGAGTTGGAGGAGGGATGGCAGATACAAAAAGCTAGGAAAAAGAAGAAGCAAATTACCTTTGAACCCCAAGGAGAAACTTTTGTTATTCAAGCTGGTAGTTCTTACTCCACAAGAAGAGAGTCCCTCACAAGGCTCACAAGGGGGAGATCCAAATATCTCTCATGATTAATTTGCTATGTTGGAATATTAGGGGAGTGGCTCACCCACTCTCTTTAAAAAGGCTTCTCCATCTCAATAGGAAGCATAAAGTTTGGTGCATTACTATTCTTGAACCTATAGTTCATAAATACCCTCAAAAAATTCTGAATTGATTTCATGGTTTTTCTCATTACTCCAACTGTAACAATAAAATTTGGATCCTCTTCAGAAATGAAATAACTTGGTCAGTCCTGATGGATTATCCACAGTTTTTCCATCTCAAATTTGAAGCTGTTGGCAAGTCTGGTTTCACAAAATATATCTAAGCTGGATATAACAAGATTGCTAGAAGAGCCCTATGGCAGGAACTTATCAACATTGGAAACACTATGTCCTCCTTTTGATTGGTGGGAGGAAACTTCAACTGTGTGGTTGAAATCTCTAAAAAAAGAGGTGGAGGCACCTAATCTTCTCAAAACTCAATTCAATGACAATATTAAAACAACAAAACTTTTTGATCTTGGCTTTCAGGGGGACTGCTTCACTTGGAAAAGAGAGCAAATATGGGAAAGGCTAGACAGATTCCTAGCTAATGATAATTGGTTTCAAGATTTCCTACATACCTATGTGCACCACTTACCTTTAGTTGGGTCTGATCACAAAACCTTACTTATTTCTATCTCTGCCACCCCACCTAAGGGTTTAAAATCCTTTATATTCCAAAATATGTGGGTTGAACACCCTGAGTTTCTTAACCGCATTAAAAAGAACTGGAAAATTTCATAATAATCCAACCCTATTATCAAACTGTGGCAAATGCAGAAAAATATGGCTCATACCCTCAAGCAATGGAACTAGAACTGTTTTGGGAATGTGTATGAAGGGGTGGACAATGCTAAGAAGAACCTGACAACCTTGAAAGTTGAAGTTGGGAATGGCAATGTGGATGAGGCTGCTCTGTTGGAAGGTGTTGAACAAGTTCTCCTGGCTACTGAAAGATTGAAGTTGTTCTTTAAACAGAAGGCTGCCATTAACAGATTTATGGGTGGGATAGGAATACAAAATACTACCATGCTTGCATTAAGCACAAAAGAAAATGTAACATTCATAGGATTCAAGATGCTCAAGGAAATTGGATTAGAAATTACGAGGGTATTGCAAGGAATGCGGTAAATTTCTTTCAGGAACTTCTAACTGCTTCTCAAGTTACCCCAACTCAAGTGGACCCTCAATTCTTCCAGGAAGATCTGAATTATACTCAGGAACTCTAACTTACCTCCATTCCTACGGATTCTATAATCTAGGAATCTCTTAACAGCATTGACAGTTCTAAAGTAGCTGGTCCTGATGGCTACACAACTGCTTTCTATAAAAAAAGCATGTCCCATTATTAAGGAGGATGTGGTTGCAGCTATTCAAAGTTTCTTCCAAGGAACTCCCTCCCTAACTACTCTTCTTCTAGTTATGTGCTCATCTCTAAAGCTACTGAAAAAAACAATTGGAACCAGTACAGGCCTATAAGTTTGACTTCTATTTTTAGAAATATCATAAGTAAAATTATTGTGGCAAGCTTGCAACCTCATTTAAACCAGCTCATCAAACCTAACCAAACAGCTTTTGTCAAAGATAGAACCATCTCAAACAATGTATTATTGGCTCAGGAAATTTTGTTGGATATTGATCATCCATGCAGGGGGGGAAACCTCATCTACAAACTGGACCTTAGAAAAGCTTATGATACTATTAATTGGTCATTCATTTTATAAATTCTCAAAGCTAGGAGTTTCTCTACAGAATTTTGTACTCTCATTTCTAGATGGATGTACTTTAATTCACACTCTATTCTGCTCAATAGATCATCTCATGGCTTCTTCTCAGCATCTAAAGGGGTTTAGCAGGGAGATCCTCTCTCCCCTTCTATTTTCATTCTAGCAATAGACCACTTCTCAAGAATCTTAGATGATGCTTTAACTCAAAAATACTATGCAAGATTCCATCATAGATCTACTATGGAGGTCACCCACCTGATGTATGCAAATGACATCATTTTGTTCTCTAAAGCTAACAGAAATGCAGTCAAACTCATACACAAATGTTTGAAACATTTACAAGACACCTCTGGTATGATTATCAATATTTCTAAATGCTAACTTCTTTTTAGTAAACATACGAAACTTGCAGCTAAACGTTGTATTAGCACTACCTTCCCTTTCAATTACCTTGGGGTGCCTCTCACCAAATAAAGAACTAAAAGAGTACAATTTGATGCATTAATCACTAAAATCAATGCTCAACTAAACTGTTGGACAAATTTCTTTCTATCTAATGAAGAGAGAATTACTCTATTGAAAAGTATCCTCACATTCTTCCCTTCCTATATTCTCTAAGTCACAAACATGAAGAAGTCGACCCAACTGTTAATTGAGAGAAGCTTCAATAGATTTCTCTGGGTAGGTCAAAGGCAACAATTACACTGGGAAAGCTGGAAAAAGGCTACTAAACCCACTATTGTTGGGGGACTGGGCTTTAGAGATTTACAACATCTTCAACAAATTAATATGTGTAAACTATGGCTGAAATTCAGAATGTAAAACTCACTTTAGGAAAAATCAATGATGGGGAAATATTGTAAGCACTCCCATCCTAATTTGGTTGAAAGAAAGTTGGGTGACTCATCTATATGGGTAAAATTACTTCAAATCAGGTAACAAGCAGAAAACTTATTCCTTTGGGACCTTGGGAAGGGGAGAATACACTTCTGGCTAGATCAATGGTGCCCACAAGATCTTCTTTTACCTATACCAACAAACTTTGATCATAACTTGTTGGTTGCTAACTGATGGAATGGTAACTCTTGGTCAATGGAGACACTCCTGTCTATGCTTGACCAAACAACCACTACCTGCATTTCTAGAATCCCCTTCAACGGAGAGTAGCAAGATAAATTAGTTATTAATTCTAGCAAACTTTAAAGTCTATCCAAGGCCATAAATTCTAAATTATTCAGCTGGGAGGCTGTCCCTTGTGGTAAAGTTATCTGAAATAAATACATCACCCCTTCTATGTCCTTCTTCATCTGGAGAATTTTTCATAAGATTATTCTTGTGGATGACCTTTTTAAGCTTAAGGGGCTGAGAGGACCTTCCAGGTGCCATCTTTGTTTCAAGGTAGAAGAATCAATTCCTCATTTCTTCATTCAATGCATGTTTCCTCAACAGGTCTGGTCTGATTTGGTCAAAGATTTGAAGAAAACCTATTGACTTTGGATTGAGACTCGCTTTCTGCTTGCTGGAAGACATAGGATAGAATCAATATAAGAATCATCCCTTTTGTGGTGGCTTGGTTTATTTGGATGGCTAGAAACAAATTCAAATTTGAAGAATTTTCTGCCTCAGTGCTTCTGATAGTGACACATTGTAAAACTTTCATTGCAAACCTTATTAAACATAAGTGATTTCCCAAAAATTGCTGCATCTTTAGCTGCTATCCACACAAAACATATAAAGTCTCCAAAGTCTATTTGACCAAGCCTTCCAATCCCTGGATTAAAGCTAACATAGATGGGAGTTATAGTGTTCATGGAGCTAGTTTTTGGGGGGGGTGTTTAGAGGCAACAAAGGCTCCTGTAAACTACTTTTCTAGAGCCTTATGCCTGCTCAGAATGCACTGGAAACAAATTGTTCCACTATGTTGGGCACTCCATATTGCTATTCAGATGAAATGGTATTACATATTGGTTGAAACTAATTGTTCTTTGCTCATCCAAATGGTAGAAGGATTCATATCACTTCTCTGACACATACTCCAATTGCTCAAATCTATTCAAGTTTATAGAAATCATTGCCAACTTTAGCTAAGCTTCAATTACAGAGAAGGCAACAGACCAACTAACTGGCTAGCAAGATTGGGTAGTCAATTAAAGGATACATTAGCATATTCTACTCCTCCTNAAACTAAGCTTCAATTACAAAGAAGGAAACAGACCAACTAACTGGCTAGCAAGATTGGGTAGTCAATTAAAGGATACATTAGCATATTCTACTCCTCCTCCTCCTCTATCCTTTTTGTTGAAGGGAGACCTTTTACAAGTTCCCTATATCAGATCTGTAGTCTTCTCTAGTTATGTAATATAATTTTTCCTTTTTTTAATATATATATATATATATATATATATATATGTATATATGTGTTGCCTCCCACAAAGCATTTGGTTTAATGTCGTCAGCCCGACGTGCCAATGTTTAATCAGGATGGCTCAACATCAAAATTTCTTTAAATTGTGGCATATGTCCTTTGTAATAATGTTTCAATCAAGGCCCATTAACTTTAAATTTCTTTTCTATTTTAGGATCTTTAATAACAATAGCTCCATAATGATAAACTTTGATCACATTGAATGGTCCTAACCNTCTCAACATCAAAATTTCTTTAAATTGTGGCATATGTCCTTCGTAATAATGTTTCAATCAATGCCCATTAACTTTAAATTTCATTTCTATTTTAGGATCTTTAATAACAATAGCTCCATAATGATAAACTTTGATCACATTGAATGGTCCTAACCATATAGATTTCAGTTTTTTCTAGAAATAATCTCAGTCTAGTATTATATAATAAAACCTCTTGTCTAAGTTTAATTTTCTTTTTTATAATCTTTTGATAATGCCATATTTTTATTTTCTCTTTATAGCTTTTTGCATTATCATATGCTTCGTTTCTATTCTCCTCGAGTTCATTGAGTTGCAATGATCTTTTCTCACCAGCATCCTTTAGATTAAAATTAAATTCTTGAATAGCCCAAATGCTTTATGTTCCAATTCTTTTGGTAAGTGGCATTTTTTATCAAAAATAAGTTTATATTGGGGCATTCCAATAGGTGTCTTATAAGCAGTTCTATATGCCCATAGTGTAGTATCTAATCTAGCAGACAAATCTAATTTATAAGGATTTGCAGTTTTTTATAAGATTCACTTTATTTCACGATTTGATATTTCTGCTAGACCGCTAGTTTGGGGATGATAAGCAGAAGAGAATTTATGCATAATATTATATTTTCTAACCAATTTCTTGCTCCTCTTATTCCTAAAATGGGATCCTCCATCTGTAATAATCACTCTCGACATTACACATCTTGTAAAAATGTTTTTATTTAAAAATTTTAAAACAATACGAGCATCACATTTAGGTACAGCAATAGCCTCAATCCATTTGGACATATAATCAACAACAAGCAATAAATATAAATTTCCAAATGAAGGCATAAATGGTCCCATAAAATCTAATCCCTACACATAAAAAATTTCTACTTTCAATGTGTAATTCAGAGGCATTTCATTTTTTTTTGAAATATTTCTTACTCGCTGACATCAATCACATGTTTTATTATATTCATTAACATCTCTAAAAAGAGTAGGCCAATAAAATCAAGCTTGTAAAATTTTATGTGCATTTCTACTAATTCTAAAATGTCCTCCAAACTTAGAATCATGACATCGTTTAATCATTTGTTCAGTTTCTTCATAAGGCACACACCTTCTAATAATCAAATCTTTACACTATTTAAATAAATGTGGGTCATCCCCAAAATAGAATTTTGAATCATGAATACATTTATTTAATTGTTGATTCTTTATATCTGGTGGTAGAATATCACTCACAATATAATTTACTAGATCGGCATACCACGGTATATTCTTTATTTCAATATTATATAATTGTTCATGAGGGAAAGTTTTCAAAATTTCATTTACAAAATTAGTTAATTTTTTTTTCTAATTTAGACAAATGATCACC
The DNA here is from genome assembly GCA_002079205.1 of Phalaenopsis hybrid cultivar. NCBI lineage: Eukaryota > Viridiplantae > Streptophyta > Magnoliopsida > Asparagales > Orchidaceae > Phalaenopsis > Phalaenopsis hybrid cultivar. The sequence continues at coordinate 60,107 of JXCR01042085.1, forward strand.
TATTTGATTTTCATTTCCCTTTTTATCTACTACCATAAAATCAAACTCTTGCAGCAAAAGTATCCATCTAGTTAATCTTGTTATAGTATCATTCTTTTGCATCAAATATTTGATAGCAGAATGATTTGTATGCACTATACATTTAGCTCCAATTAAGTAAGGTCTAAACTTATCAAAGGAATAAACAATAGCTAATAACTCTCTTTCAGTAGTGGTGTAATTAATTTGAGCATCATTTAGAGTTTTGTAGCATAATATATTACTTTAAAAACTTTATTATACCTCTGTCCTAAAATAGCTATAATAGCATGATCACTCGCATCACACATTATTTCAAATGGTTTTTCCCAATCAGCTGGAACTATTATAGGAGCAATGATTAATTTTTATTTCAATAGTCAAATGCTTTCATGCATTCCTTATTAAAATTAAATTTTGTATTTTTTTCTAAAAGTTGGCATAATGGCTTACTAATTTTTGAAAAATCTTTTATATAATGGTTGTAGAAACCAGCATATCGTAGAAAACTTCTTACCCCTCTAATCGTAGTAGGAGGCGGTAATTTTCCAATAACTTAAAGTTTTGCTGGATTTACTTCCATGACATATTCAGAAATTTTATGTCCAAGTACACTTCCTCCCGCAACCATAAATTGGCATTTTACCCAATTTAATACTAAGTTAATTTTTTCACATAGTTCCAGAACTTTTTCTAAATTATTTAAAAATAATTCAAAATAAGTTCCGAATTCAAAAAAATCATCCATAAATACTTCAATTCCATGTTCAATTAAATTGTTAAAAATTGACATCATACATTGTTCAAATGTTGCAAGTGCATTACATAGTCCAAAAGGCATTCTACAAAAATTAAATGTTCCATAAGGGCTTGTAAATGTTATTTTCTCTTGATCCTGAGGAGCAATTAAAATTTGATGATACCCAATATATCCATCTAGAAAGTAGTAATATTTATTTCTAGCCAATCTATCCAACATTTGGTTTAGAAATGATAAAGAAAAATGATCTTTCCTAGTGAAAATATTTAATTTTCTATAAACTATATCGTCAGCCAGTAACTTATCTTATTGGAATTAATTCATTTTTTTTCATTTACTTCAACTTTCACTCCTCCTTTCTTTGGAATACAGTGAATCAGACTTACCTAAGCACTGTCTGAAATATGATATATAATTCTAGCATCTAACCATTTTAAGATTTCCTTTTTAACAACTTCTTTCATTATTGTTGACCTCACTTTTGGTTGAGGTCTAGAAATTTCTTTAGTAGTCTAGGTCTAGCCATAGTTTTCCTATAGACTAGTCTTAGAAAACTAGAAAGGGTACCCTCAGATTAGAAACTCAAAACTCTTCTCTTTACTCAACTTGAAGTTCCACATAATGGTTCTAACCTCTAATATTTGGTAGGTAAGATCATTATGGGGGAAGCTCAAGAAGAGTTCCTATAGGGCTANCTGGGAAACCTACAGCCATTTTCTCTGAAGCAGAAATATAGTCCCTCTCAACCTCATTTAAATTTACTCTAATTGGTAAATTCCAATATGGTCATCCAAAGATGAAAGCCATCAGAAAATATTTTGAGGATTTGAAACTTCTAAGTGATTAGAAAGTTGGTTTGGTTGATGGTGGACATATGTTTATTCATTTGTCAAGGGAAGAAGACTACACTAGACTGTTTTCCAAACAGATATTTTCCATTGAAGGGATGGCAATGAAACTACTAAAATGGTCTCTAGACTTTAATCCCAGTCAGGAACCTCCCATTATTCCTATTTGGTTCAAACTTCCTGGGCTAAAGTTGCAGTTCCTCCACCATCAAGTGCTTTTTACTATAGACACAGCTTTGCGTAGACCTATGAAGCTTGATGTCCCAACTTATAACCTCTCAAGACCATCAGCTGCAAGAATCATTGTGGAAAGGGACATTACCCTTCCTGAAGTGAGATTTGGCTAGGAACAACTCACAATGGTTACTAGCAAAAGATTGTAATGGAACAAAAACCTTACTATTGCACTCACTGTAAAATATTTGGTCAATCCAATACCAGATGCTTCAGACTCCAACCTAAGCCTAAAACAAACTCCAAATCTCAAGGAACCTCTTCCCATATTGCTGATGTTCAGATATAGCTTGTACAAGGAAGGTCTACTAAAGACCTCATCACAACCATGAAACCCAACTGTATGGGTAATTCACCCCAAAGGGAGAAGCAAATACCTACCTCTAATAATCTCTTTTCCCTTAATTCATCTTATATGGAACATTGTGTTCAAAGAACTCTCACAGATCCTCTGGCAGAGGTGAACCCCACTGTGCCTGTGGATGCCCCTCTCAGTATGACACCTGAAGAAACATCCACCCCAACACAACTACTTCCAACATTTGATAGCATTACTCTGATAGAAAATGTAGTGGAACAGCTAGACAAATTGATCAGGGTCCAACCCTCCAAATCTTCATTAGCATCTCTAGCAGTTATATATTCTATCATTAATATTGAATTGGTGCATGGAATGGAATAGTTGGATTCAATCTGGATCGGTCATTTTCCCCCCAATGTGGCCACTGACCCTTGCAACATAAATTCACCATCTATTGCTGCTCTTCACAGAGAGTTGGAGGAGGGATGGCAGATACAAAAAGCTAGGAAAAAGAAGAAGCAAATTACCTTTGAACCCCAAGGAGAAACTTTTGTTATTCAAGCTGGTAGTTCTTACTCCACAAGAAGAGAGTCCCTCACAAGGCTCACAAGGGGGAGATCCAAATATCTCTCATGATTAATTTGCTATGTTGGAATATTAGGGGAGTGGCTCACCCACTCTCTTTAAAAAGGCTTCTCCATCTCAATAGGAAGCATAAAGTTTGGTGCATTACTATTCTTGAACCTATAGTTCATAAATACCCTCAAAAAATTCTGAATTGATTTNACATAAAGTTTGGTGCATTACTATTGTTGAACCTATAGTTCATAAATACCCTCAAAAAATTCTGAATTGATTTCATGGTTTTTCTCATTACTCCAACTGTAACAATAAAATTTGGATCCTCTTCAGAAATGAAATAACTTGGTCAGTCCTGATGGATTATCCACAGTTTTTCCATCTCAAATTTGAAGCTGTTGGCAAGTCTGGTTTCACAAAATATATCTAAGCTGGATATAACAAGATTGCTAGAAGAGCCCTATGGCAGGAACTTATCAACATTGGAAACACTATGTCCTCCTTTTGATTGTTGGGAGGAAACTTCAACTGTGTGGTTGAAATCTCTAAGAGAAGAGGTGGAGGCACCTAATCTTCTCAAAATGACCCAATTCAGTGACATTATTAAAACAACAAAACTCTTTGATCTTGGCTTTCAGGGGGACTGCTTCACTTGGAAAAGAGAGCAAATATGGGAAAGGCTGGACAGATTCCTAGCTAATGATAATTGGTTTCAAGATTTCCTGCATACCTATGTGCACCACTTACCTTTAGTTGGGTCTGATCACAGAACCTTACTTATTTCTATCACTGCCACCCCACCTAAAGGTTTAAAATCCTTTAGATTCCAATATATGTGGGTTGAATACCCTGAGTTTCTTAACTGCATTAAAGAGAACTGGAAAAATTCATAATAATCCAACCCTATTATCAAACTGTGGCAAATGCAGAAAAATATGGCTCATACCCTCAAGCAATGGAACTAGAACTGTTTTGGGAATGTGTATGAAGGGGTGGACAATGCTAAGAAGAACCTGACAACCTTGAAAGTTGAAGTTGGGAATGGCAATGTGGATGAGGCTGCTCTGATGGAAGGTGCTGAACAAGTTCTCCTGGCTACTGAAAGATTGAAGTTGTTCCTTAAACAGAAGGCTGCCATTAACAGATTCATGGGTGGGATAGGAATACAAAATACTACCATGCTTGCATTAAGCACAAAAGAAAATGTAACATTCATAGGATTCAAGATGCTCAAGGAAATTGGATTAGTAATTATGAGGGTATTACAAGGAATGCGGTAAATTTCTTTCAGGAACTTCTAACTACTTCTCAAGTTACCCCAACTCAAGTGGACCCTCAATTCTTCCAGGAAGAACTGAATTATACTCAAGAACTCTAACATACCTCCATTCCTACGGATTCTATAATCTGGGAATCTCTTAACAACATTGACAGTTCTAAAGTAGCTGGTCCTGATGGCTACACAACTGCTTTCTATAAAAAAAGCATGGCCCATTATTAAGGAGGATGTGGTTGCAGCTATTCAAATTTTCTTCCAAGGAACTCCATCCCTAACTACTCTTCTTCTAGTTATGTGCTCATCTCCAAAGCTACTGAAAAAAACAATTGGAACCAGTACAGGCCTATAAGTCTGACTTCTATTTTTAGAAATATCATAAGTAAAATTATTGTGGCAAGCTTGCGACCTCATTTAAACCAGCTCATCAAACCTAACCAAACAGCTTTTGTCAAAGACAGAACCATCTCAAACAATGTATTATTGGCTCAGGAAATATTGTTGGATATTGATCATCCATGCAGGGGGGAAACCTCATCTGCAAACTGGACCTTAGAAAAGCTTATGATACTATTAATTGGTCATTCATTTTATAAATTCTCAAAGCTAGGAGTTTCTCTACAGAATTTTGTACTCTCATTTCTAGATGGATGTACTTTAATTCACACTCTATTCTGCTCAATAGATCATCTCATGGCTTCTTCTCAGCATCTAAAGGGGTTCAGCAGGGAGACCCTCTCTCCCCTTCTATTTGCATTCTAGCAATAGACCACTTCTCAAGAATCTTAGATGATGCTTTAACTCAAAAGTACTATGCAAGATTCCATCATAGATCTATTATGGAGGTCACCCACCTGATGTACGCAAATGACATCATTTTGTTCTCTAAAGCTAACAGAAATGCAGTCAAACTCATACACAAATGTTTGAAACATTTACAAGACACCTCTGGTATGATTATCAATATTTCTAAATGCTAACTTCTTTTTAGTAAACATACTAAACTTGCAGCTAAACGTTGGATTAGCAACTTTATTGGGTATTCTACCGTTACCTTCCCTTTCAATTAATTTGATGCATTAATCACTAAAAACAATGCTCAACTAAACTGTTGGACAAATTTCTTTATATCTAATGAAGAGAGAATTACCCTATTGAAAAGTATCCTCACATCCTTCCCTTCCTATATTCTCTAAGTCACAAACATGAAGAAGTCGACCCAACTATTAATTGAGAGAAGCTTCAATAGATTTCTCTGGGTAGGTCAAAGGCAACAATTACACTGGGAAAGCTGGAAAAAGGCTACTAAACCCACTATTGTTGGGGGACTGGGCTTTAGAGATTTACAACATCTTCAACAGATTAATATGTGTAAAATATGGCTGAAATTCAGAATGTAAAACTCACTTTAGGAAAAATTAATGATGGGGAAATATTGTAAGCACTCCCATCCTTATTTGGTTGAAAGAAAGTTGGGTGCTCATCTATATGGGTAAAATTACTTCAAATCAGGTAACAAGCAGAAAACTTATTCCTTTGGGACCTTGGGAAGGGGAGAATACACTTCTGGCTAGATCAATGGTGCCCACAAGATCTTCTTTTACCTATACCAACAAACTTTGATCATAACTTGTTGGTTGCTAACTGATGGAATGGTGACTCTTGGTCAATGGAGACACTCCTGTCTATGCTTGACCAAACAGCCACTACCTGCATTTCTAGAATCCCCTTCAACAGAGAGTAGCAAGATAAATTAGTTATTAATTCTAGCAAACTTTAAAGTCTATCCAAGGCCATAAATTCTAAATTATTCAGCTGGGAGGCTGTCCCTTGGGGTAAAGTTATCTGAAATAAATACATCACCCCTTCTATGACCTTCTTCATCTGGAGAATTTTTCATAAGCTTATTCTTGTGGATGACCTTTTTAAGCTTAAGGGGCTGAAAGGACCTTCCAGGTTCCATCTTTGTTTCAAGGTAGAAGAATCAATTCCTCATCTCTTCATTCAATGCATGTTTCCTCAACAGGTCTAGTCTGATTTGGTCAAAGATTTGAAGAAAACCTATTGACTTTGGATTGAGACTCGCTTTCTGCTTGCTGGAAGACATAGGATAGAATCAATATAAGAATCATCCCTTTTTTGGTGGCTTGGTTTATTTGGATGGCTAGAAACAAATTCAAATTTGAAGAATTTTCTCCCTCAGTGCTTCTGATAGTGACACATTGTAAAACTTTCATTGCAAACCTTATTAAACATAAGTGATTTCCTGAAAATTGCTGCATCTTTAGCTTCTATCCACACAAAACATATAAAGTCTCCAAAGTCTATTGGAACAAGCCTTCCAATCCCTGGATTAAAGCTAACATAGATGGGAGTTATAGTGTTCATGGAGCTAGTTTTTGGGGNTGTCAACGAATTGGTCTAAGAGAAAGAGAAAGAGTGGAGGTCCCTCTATCAGAAAGCAGATAACATACCTGATAGATTCTTCGAACGATGACCCCATAAAGTCCAGAGAGCCTCAATTAACGAGGTGGTGGAAATTTTGGAAGAGAACCCGGAGACTGATGATGATTTTGATCTGTACTTTTTTGTTGTGGAGCTCCTACAAGATTCTGTCCGCAGAGATTTTTTCAAGGCAGTGGCGAAAGACAGACAGGTTGCTTATCTACATCATTTTTATGCCCGTAGGGAAAATCAAGGCATCACCGATTTATTTTATAATTTTTGAGAGACATTCTATTACTGTAGTCATTCGTTGGAACATTGAACAACATTATTTTACTTTAGCATTCCATGCTTTCTTTCTATTAACGTCCCTTACTATTATCTTTTTTATTCTAGTTGCAATGTTATGTTATTTGGATTCAATAATTCATGATTCTGTTATGTTATTTTTTACAAACTAGTTACCAGCATGGACTGGGAACGACAACGACAAAGGAGGAGAAATGTTGCAATCCAATTGATCGTTTATTACTACAATAATTACATTGACTGCTCACCTTATTACACATCAAAATATGTCAGAGATAGATGTGTAGGAGAATTGCTTACTGGCCATCTGACTAGTTTAGGAGCATGCTTCGAATGACACATGAGGTTTTCACTAACCTACTTGCTGAACTTAGTACATCTCATGGTCTACATTGTTCATATAGGACAACTGAACGGGAGGTGTTAGCGATGATTTTGTTTATATTGTCACAAAATGAGTTAGTTCGTGGTGTAATGGGATGGTTCCAACACTCTTCCCAGACAATAAGCAGATATTTCACCGTAGGTTTGAATGCTCTTATGAAACTAGCCACACAGGTCATAAAACCATCGGATCCAACATTTGCACAAACTCCATCAGATATTGAACGCGACACACGTTACATGTCATTCTTTAAGGTTGTGATCACGAAATGTATTGTTCACATTTTGAGTTAGTTAATTCGGTAAACATGACCACAGGGGTCTTTTTAGGACTGCATCGGTGCAATAGATGGAGCACACGTTAATACACAAATACCAAATGATGATAAAGCTACATTTATTGGCTACGCAAAATGTTATGGTGGTTTACGATTTCAACATGTGTTTTACATTTGTCATGCCCGATTGGGAGGGTAGTGTGCACGACAGTATAATTTTCAAGAGTGCAATGCGGAATACACATTACAACTTTTTGCACCCTACGCACGGTATGTTGCATAATGAGTTAATAAGTTCTCCATTTGTACATGTTGAAGTTAAATTGAAGAATAATTCCAAGAAAATATTATTTGGCCGATGTCGAGTATTGATACGCTTAAAAAATATAGTGTTTTTAGACACATTTTTATACTTATTTTTGATATATTGAGCTTTAATAGAAGGTATTTTTTGTGTTTTTCTTTCAGGTACAGGTAAAAATGTGAAAAATGTTTAAATGAGTGAAAAATGATCAAATTTGGAGCAATAGGTGAAAAATGTGCAAAAGTGTTTTGGCGCCTAAGCTCCAAATCTGGCGCTTAAGCGTCGGTTAAATAGAGAAGGCCACACCTAAGCACCAGAGACCTCGCGCTTAAGTGTCAGTGGCAGTTATTGGATGAGTAAATTTGGTTTTTGCGAATTTTGAAGAGGTTTTTGAGGCACCTATTGGCTTAATAGGTGGTTACAACCACCATGGATGAAAATTATTGTGAAAGGAAGCATCTCTTGAGGAAATACATCGAATCAAGATACATTTTGAAGAGATGACAATGTATCTTTTTGGAGAATTATAAAAGAAGGAAGATTGAGACTTTTAAAGGGGTCCTGAAAGTACTGGGAAAGTTTTGAAAGTTCTAAAATTGAGGAGCTAATAATAGAGATTTTCAGGCACCACATATTTATCCTTTTTATTTTAATTTTATATTGAGAGTGTTGTAAAAGAGAAGAGATTCAAAGGAACTTCAAGAGTTTGGTGGAAGACTTGAGATAAATTTTTATCTTTTATTTTAGACTACTTTTGTTTTAATTGAAACTTGTTGTTGGTTTGACAATGATTTCTACTTTTAAACTAAAGTGTGTTTCTTATTTTCTCCATGGATTCTGAGTAATTTTCTTTATCTTTCTTCTTAAGATGATAAGTAATTAAGTGTTGGATGGAAGGATTTTAAGTAGTTTTCTTTATCTTTCTCCTTAAAATGATAAGTAATTCTACTTTTTGTTTTAATTGAGACTTTTTTATCTTTTTGTTTTAGACTACTTTTGGTTTTAATCGAGACTTGTTGTTGGTTTGACAAGATTTCTTCTTTTAAACTAAAGTGTGTTTCTTTTTCATGGATTATGAGTAGTTTTCTTTATCTTTCTCCTTAAAATGATAAGTAATTAAAGTGTTAGGATTTTGAGTATTTTTCTTTATCTTTCATCTTAAAATGATAAGTAATTAAGTAATGGATAAAATGAGTAGTTTTCTTTATCTTTCTTCTTAAAATGATAAGTAATTAAGTTTTGGATGGAATTTGTGAGACTTCTTATTGGTTTGACAATGATTTCTACTTTTAAACTAAAGTGTGGTTTTGTTTTCTCCATGGATTTTGATTTGACAATGATTTCTACTTTTAAACTAAAGTGTGGTTTTGTTTTCTCCATGGATTCTGAGTGACTATGATTTCTTCTTTTAAACTAAAGTGTGGTTTTGTTTTCTCCATGGATTTTGAGTAGTTTTCATGAGACTTTTTGTTGGTTTGACAATGATTTCTTCTTTTAAACTAAAGTGTGGTTTTATTTTCTCCATGGATTTTGATAGCTTTATTTATCATTTTCTTAAAATGATAATTAATTAAGTGTTGGATGGAAGTTGTGAAGAGTATTGATCTTTAATATTGGATGAAGTTGTGATGATCTAAATTCATGTACTTAATTTACTTCTTGATTTGGCCAATCCAGATGTTAAAATTTATTGTGAGAAACAATTAGAAAGAATCACATGAGATTGTATGAATGAGAATATAGTTCATATGATTGAGTGCAAATAAATAGAGAAATATTCATTGATGGGTGTAGAGTTAGAGGACTTTAAAGTGACACGTTAAAGCCCCCAACTTGGTTTATTGTTTTAGTTTCACATACGAGATGTTAGCTCCCAGGTGGAGGGAATCAAAGGAACTCTAGAGTGAGAGCTAGTATTTTCGTTGTCTAGCCGATCTTTGAAATTATTCAAACTTTAAATTAGCCAATGTTGTTTATATCATCTCTAGTAAGGGTAAGGAATATTATTGCTCCTATTTTGCACAACACAATGTGCATACTTCCACAACAGAATTTCTATACTTATTACTGATTCATGATAAGGAGAAAAATATTTTCATATTTAGTGATTTCTTCTAAAAAACTCAAGTTATCTTTTAAATTTTGTTCTGTTTTTTGTCAAAATATTAAAATTACCAAAAATACTTAAACTTTCTTTACTGCGAAAACGTCTTTAGTTTAAATAATTGTATTTTTAAAAATAGAAAGTTTTCCAAAAAAGTGCATATTGCATATCTTCCCTAATAAAAAAGTCATATATTACTTGATAACGATACGTATACTTGCATAGTATTCTAATATATATAAATTAAAAGTTAAATTCTTGTTTTTCTTTAAGATCATGTTTTTGGTTTTGTTAAGAAATAAGGAAATATAAGTGAAAAAAATATAATCAGAATTATTGTTATACTTGCATATAAGTAGTTTCAGGGATCAAGTTTTTGACGCCGTCGTCGGGGAAGTGAAGTGAAAATTGTAAAGAATCTATTGATTTAAAAGCAAATTTCTATTTTTAGAAAGTCTTTCTTAAACTTTAACTTATTATATTTTATTTTGTGTGTGTTTAATTTTATTTTATTTTATGTTAATGTATGTGTAGTTGAGGTTCTAGAGGACTAGTGCCTTACGATTATGAATTAGAGAGAACTGTTAGAAAAATCAGAAAAACCAAAAAAATTAAAAACCTTGCAAAAAAAAATTACAGAAATGGTAAACCAAAATGATCAAAATGCTGAAATTCATCAAGACTTTAGACCTTTAAGAGATTATGTCAACCCTACTGTAGATGAACTTCATTATAGTATTCAAAATTACTATAGTGGCTAATTCATTTGAGCTCAAACATGTTATTATCCAAATGATATCAAATAATTAGTTTGGGGGAATATTATTCAAATGATATCAAATAATCAGTTTGGGAGATCACCAACTGAAGATCCAAATTTACATCTTGCACTATTATCCAAATGGTATCAAATAATCAGTTTGGGAGATCACCAACTGAAGATCCAAATTTACAAATTGTCCGCTACATTTATATACGATGGTGTATCAGCTGATGTCATAAAACTTAAGTAATTTCCTTTCTCACTGAGGGATAAAGCTAAGATGTGGTTGAGTTCGTTAGCACCTGGATCTATCAGAACTTGGGGTAATTTAGCACAGAAATTCCATGCTAAAATATTTTCCACCATAAAAAACTGCAAAATTTAAAAATGATATTACATCTTTTAATTAGTTTGAAGGGGAATCTATTTATGAAACATAAGAAAGATTTAAAGAACTCTTAAGAAAGTGTCCACACCATGCTATAGCAGATTGGTTAATAATTCAAACTTTTTATGATGGATTAGTTGGGTCTCTAAGATCAATTATCAATGTCATTACTGGTGGTCCATTGATGTCAAAACCATTTCATGACGTGTTGACCTCACTTTTGGTTGAGGTCTAGAAATTTCTTTAGTAGCCTAGGTCTAGCCATAGGACTTTCNGTGGTGTATCAAATGATGTCATAAGACTTAAGTAATTTCTTTTCTCACTGAGGGATAAAGCTAAGATGTGGTTGAGTTCGTTAGCACCTGGATCTATCAGAACTTAGGGTGATTTAGCACAAAAATTCCTTGCTAAAATATTTTCCACCATAAAAAACTGCAAAATTTAAAAATGATATTACATCTTTTAATTAGTTTGAAGGGGAATCTATTTATGAAACATAAAAAAGATTTAAAAAACTCTTAAGAAAGTGTCCACGCCATGCTATACCAGATTGGTTAATAATTCAAACTTTTTATGATGGATTAATTGGGTCTCTAAGATCAATTATCGATGTCGTTACTGGTGGTTCATTGATGTCAAAACCATTTCATGACGCTTATGTTTTAATTGAAGAGATGGCTGCCAATAATTTTTAATGGCCTTCTAAGAGGGTGAATCCTAAGAAAGTAGTCAATATTCATGGAACTGATGCATTTACTATGCTAGCAAATCAAGTTGCTGCAATTTCAAGGAAGTTAGACCAATTTAAAGAAAGTAGACAATATTCATGAAACTGATGCATTTACTATGTTAGCAAATCAAGTTGCTGCAATTTCAAGGAAGTTAGACCAATTTGGAATGAATTTTTCTAACCAATTTCCATGATTGAAGAGAATTCATTAGGCCGATGACAGATTCTCAAGCAGCATCATTTCAATTTTCATGATTGAAGAGAATTCATTATGTCAAATGGTAGATTCTCAAATATCATTAGAAACTTTGAATCATGATTGAGAGAATTCCAAATGATAGATTCTCAAGCATCATTAGAAACTATGAATGTCATAAATAATAATCAGAATAACCCATATTCAAATTATTATAACCCAAGTTGGAAAAATCATCCCAACTTTAACAGGAATAACAATTCGGGTGGTACTAATCAACAATGGAGGAACAATCAAGTAAACCCATTGGGAAACTGGAACAATCAATGGAATAATAATTATAGATTTACTTATCCTCCACTTTTCAATAGTAATACATAATTTAAGGAGAATAAGTTTGTTGACCTCACTTTTGGTTGAGGTCTAGAAAACTTCTTTAGTAGCCTAGGTCTAGCCATAGGACTTTCCTATTGACTAGTCTTAGAAAACTAGAAGAGGTACCC
>JXCR01042085.1:86031-103298 GCA_002079205.1 Phalaenopsis hybrid cultivar
TGCAATAAAATATGAAAAATACCTTCCTTTAAAGCGCAATATCACCAAAAATGAGTATAAAATATAGGTCTAAAAATGCATATATTTTTTGTGCATCATAGGGAATGCCATTGCAGCAGCTTCAAAAAGAAAGCTCTAGGGTTAGTTATTTGGCCAATACCTTGTAGTTTTAGTGTGAACACTAAAAATTAACAAATGTCGCTTTGTAGACTGAGCAAATCTTTATTTAGTTTTAGTTTGTGGAGGTTTTAAAATTTAATAAGTAGAAGGATTTAATTAATTAAATAAGAGAAGTTAAAGAGCAAGCGCAACGCGACACAATTCGATTTAATTAGCAAAATAACAAACCAAATCCAAAAAGAAATGAAAGGGAAAGTAAAGTCTTAGGACCCAGTGCGAGACCAAATTCACAACGCATATCGCTCAGGGAGAGCTAGTCCACCAACACACCTATTGGGAGTCCGACCCCACACATATATTAAAAGTCCTAATGAACTCCTGAATCTCTCTGTTCAAAGGAGATTGAAAAAACGGTCCTGAAGTCCAAAAGATTTGATCATGCTTACCCAAGAAAGAAATGAGCGAAGCATGTCAATGGAAGAAGGGTTTTGGTTTGTAAGGGACATGGACACATTACCGGTGTATGAAGATAATATTCTCTGATTCAAATGGAGAGAAAAAATTTATCCCCAGCGGAGTCGCCAGAAGCTGTCGGCACTATTTTAAGGAGGGTATTCATGTGGAAGTTGTCGGTTACTAGAATTGAAATCTCGTCGCCCGCTTCAGATGGACATTTAATTTACAAATATATTTAATTTTAGAAAAATATGAAATCAAACTGATCCCTTTCATAGTTTAAATGAAAGAGTGTCACACCTTAAGATATGTATCCATTTTTAAAGATAGACACATGGCTTGACGGTGAGGCTCAATCAAATAAACTAAGAAATGTATGACATATGTTTAGTCTATGAATCCATTTTATTATAAGCTGACAAGTTTCCCTATTTAATATGAAAAATTAAATAAGGTTTATATTAAGCTGGGTTCGGAAAAGCTTTCTATAAGGGAAAGCCCCTATAGTTAATTACATCTTAGATAACCGATGTCACCTAAAAAAACTCTTGATAAGAATCAGGGGATATTATCATCAAGAAGTTCAAAGGATAAGACTTTTTCAACGAGATCAGACAAAGAGGTGTGAAATGGGTATGGCTTAAATTTGAAACAATTTATTTTTGGAGTCCAAAGGAAGAAGAACTAGGGGATGTCACGAATCCTGAGGAGAACCTCGGTGACTTTTTAGTCTACCTTATGGTTTGGTTTCAATTTAGAGGAGAAATATTTACATGTTTCATCCTGCTAATTTTATTAATTAAGGCTTACATTAATGTGAAACGATCAAACAAAAAGCCTGTAAGATGTGAGGATTTAGGTTGTGACGAACGACAACCTCGGAATCCTAAAACAGGTTAAGGCTTAAATTGTATAACATGGCTATACAAAGGCATAAAGTTAAGTTGAGGATTTATATCACACTAGGGGGACAACATCAAAATCTTATTGATACACCGAAAATATATACATTTTTAGACCCATATTTTATACTTATTTTTTGTGATATTGCACCTTAATGGAATGTATTTTGATATTTTCTTGCATGTTATTAATTTTTAGGACTTAAAGCAAAAAAGAAGTAAAAAAGGATGGAATTTGGAGTCAAAATGATGTTTTTGAAGAAGTACTCAGCGCCGACCGCGCCAATGACAGCGCCGACCCCGCAGAACAACAGAACAGCTAAATTTTTTACTTAGCGCCGACAGCGCCAGATTAGCGCCGATGACTCCAGACTAGCGTCGATGGCGCCAAAGGCGGTTCAGCCCCCGTTTCTAGAAGGTTTGATGTATTTGGACGATTTTTGAAGAGTTTTTGGAGGCATCTCTTAGAGAACCGACCTTGGGCTTTATTTGGGGCCAAAATTCATCAGAAAAGTGACTCTTTTTTGCTTCAAAACGTTCGAATATGCTCCATTTTTGTCATTCTTCATAATCAATTTTCATTCCACCACCATATTGGAGTCCATTAGTGATTTTTCTTATATAGTTTAGAGTTTGTGTGGTGAGATTTAGTGTGAAACTTTCTATAAGAGCATTGGAGAAGGAGAAAAGTGAGAGATATCTTCTTCCTACATTTCTAAGGAAAGGCTACAAGGGATTTGCTTTCAGAAAGAGTTTTAAATAAGTTTTGTTTTTTTATTAGTGTTGTATGAACTTTCTTTTATATATGAAATTTGTTTTTTGTTGTGTCTTTCTCATGAAGTCTGAGTAGTTCCCTCTATCTTTTTCCCTACTCTAAGATATAGTGAAATGAAGAGATAATATGATGTGCCAATATTAAAATATAAAACAAATTATGATTATTTTTCAACTCCAAACTTAATTTACATTTTGATTTGGCCAACTGAATTGTTAAAATATGTTGTGAAACATATGATCTGGGAAATGGAGTATGAGTTCTACAAAAGAGTGAGGATCACATTTGATTTCATGGAGGAAAAATTTGTTCAAGGAATTAAGTGCAAATAAATAGGGAAATATTCTTTGTTGGGTATAGAATTGGATAATCTTTAGGGTGACAAACTAAAATCCCCAATTCGGTCTTAGTGTTTAAAAACTAAAGCGAGGGTGAAGGAGCTCTGGAGTGGGAGCCGGTATCCTCCTAGCCTAGCCATGGATTTAGGGACTAAACCTAGACTAATTTGGTCTTAGTGTTTAAAAACTAAAGCGAGAGTTAGCCTTCAGGTGAAGGGAAGTGGGAGCTCTGGAGCGATATTAGTGTTTAAAAACTAAAGCGAGAGTTAGCCTTCAAGGGAAGGGAAGTGGGAGCTCTGGAGTGGGAGCCAGTATCCTCCTGCCTAAACCACGGATTTAGGGACTAAACCTGAGATTAGCCAATGATTTTCTATAACACTGCATCAGGGTAGAGAAGAGATTAGCCAATGATTTTTTAACCTAGCCACGGATTTAAGGACTAAACCTAGGATTAGCCAATGATTTTCTATGCACTGTATCAGAGCAAAGAATTATAATTTCTCCTATTTGGAACAATACATATTATAAATATTTATCTCATCTCATTTCACCAGAACCTCATTGTAGTGGGAATGATGCTTTTTCACATAAGAAATCTTAATTACATAAACATAATTAGTAGATTAGTATTTACTTTTTAAACTTTACATTTTTGTTTTGCTAATAGTTAACTATTTTAGTTTTGATAGCATTTCAACATTTAAAATTAGTGACAGTGATTTCATTTGATTTTCTAAAAATTTCCTAATAAAACTTATCATCGTCAATTTACACCTTCCCTGTGGGATCAATATTTGGGGCTCAAATAGAAAGTCCTTTATTACTTGATAACAATACATATACTTGCATAGAATCCCATTGTTAATTGCCTATAATTATATATATTTTACACAACTTACTTTTCATACAAGGATCAATTTTTTAGCACTGTAGTGGTGTCAACTTCATAAATCCTTACATATAAAAAATAGGGATCACTTATGACTCGGTTATTTAATTCTAAGGAATGGTTTAGCTGGAGTTGACATGTTTTGTTGTTGAAGATGGCCGTGCTGCCTACGATGCTAGGTTCAAGCTACTCGTCGTGGCGAGTTTAAGTTTTAGAAGTGTCAAATTGTAGAGATTGAGAGGAGTATCAAGTTCAAAGGTCAAGTTTTCTAATGTGTCAAGTTATGATGTCAAATCAGTTTTTTCTTAAGGTTATGGTTATTTAAATATTATTTGGGGTTAAAATTGATTAATGTGACACCGGTTAGGATCACACGGTTCCCTTGTTCCGGTATTACTATTTTCTTTTGAACTTACTTAGCTTAAACGAGCTGTGAAACCCATTTAAACTGGGGAGATCTCATTAGCAACCGTGGGTTATCTCCTCCGAGGGACTTCCGTAAATTCAAAAGGACGTTTTAAATTCAGTGAAATTTCAAAGGATTTATGGTTATCTTTGAAACAATTTATTTTAATTTTTGAAAATGTTGACTAATTTTTGAAAAGTAGTTTTGGTTTGCAAGTAAAGGAAAGTAACCAGGCAGTTATAATATTACAAAAAAGCTAAAATAAGAATAGTTAAAGGTGTAGCTAACAAACCCCAAGGTATGAATTATTGAATCTCAAGAGATCTTAATGGATGATTCTAGAACAAAATATAGCAAGTCTAATTTGTCTTTCAGAATATTCAAGAGATTTCAAAGTATTTAGGGGATGACCTCAGACTGATTTGAAAATCTCTTAAAGTATTTGAGTTCATTTTGAACTTATCATATTGTTCCATTAATCATCCAAGGAGAAATTAAAATTACCCCATTACTCAGTGAACTTTGACATTTTAATCATTCCAAGAGTAGGGTACTCAATTAATCAGTTGATATTTTACTTAAAAGTTATGTGGGTGAATTCCCCTAAGGCAAGTTTCAGTCACTAAAGATTTGATACCCACCACTAAAGTTGGGCTTGATGGTGTTAATCACCAATAACATTATTTTCTAAATCCCATCGAAACAAGTTTTAAAATCGAGCCTAGATCACTACCAAGCCCCTTAATGAATCTAATGGGAAAAAGATTTGGCAAATGTTTGAATTTTAATTTAGGAGATATGGATCCTGATTAAAAGAAGTCGGATCATTTATTAATTGTGGACTTAATAATAAGTGGAACATCCTCTCCCTAATTTAAGCCCATCACCTGAGAATCATCTGATTTTGATCAACTTCCAAATCTGATAATTTAACAAGTTGTAATTTTATTCTTATCATGGGAATGTGGCAAGTTGGTTTCTACCTCTTACCCATTATGTTTCAATCATCCAAACATGTTAAATTAGGATCAAAATTCACCATTTCCCTTTTGATTAATGATAAATTTTGATTAAGGAACCAAAATCCAGAATGACCACTTTACCCTCGGGGCTCTTCACCTCAAAACTTATGAAGCATAATTCAAGTGACTTAAGATATTTTTAGAGTACTCTGTAGTTAAAACATGAGAGAAAAATGTGTTTTTTTTAGATTTTAATTTAAATAATTATTTTAACTTAGAAAATAGGATTTTTCTTTTTTTATTATTTAAATGATCAAAGTGAAGATTTTGGTTTATGAGAAAAGTATTAGAGGTTCCCTTAGGTCAGAGAAAACACTTAGACAAAATATCATAATTTTTTTTAATCAAATTTTTAATTTAATTTTATAATTATTTAATGATTTTTTAGTGATTCAATTAAATAGAAAATGTATTTTATTTACAAAAATTATTTTTTATATTTTTATTAAACCTCTTTAAGTTCAAAAAACTCAGGGAAATAAATTTTATATTTTTATGATTTTTAATTTATTTATTATAATTATCTTAATGAGAAGAATAGGAAAATACATTTTAAACCTTTAGAAATTTCTTTTTAACTAAGAAAAAATAAGAAAGTTATTTTAATGAGTCATAAGTGATCAGGGAACAGTCAGGAATATTTTGAAATATTTTTGAATTTTTGAAAATTTTTAATTCTTTTTAATTCAATATAGAGCTCCAAAATAAAGTATTTTATCAAAAATGTTTTTCATTTTTCCTAAGTGCTCCTGATCACAAGAAAGTCTGAAATCATTTTTCATAATTTTCTTAAGTGTATTTAATTTAATATAATTTTTTTGTGCAAACATACAATGTTTCTTGAAAAATCAACTTTAGGGCTTAAACTTAATCAAATAATTTTTAAATTTTTATAGTAGTTTAACATAATTTTTACACACAATGTGGAATTTATTTTATTGATTTTTTATTAATATTTAATTTACATAAATTAATACAAGATATATGCACTTAATCAAATATAGAAATTTATAAAATCATTCAAACCATCATGACATTTTTCATAAGCTTCTCTAACCATAGGAAACCTACTAAAATTATTCCCATAATTTTCCAACTGTCATTTTAATTTATATAATGAAAATAAGCCAAAATAGTCATCCTAACTTGAAAATTAGGGTTAGAAGCACAAAGATGCTCTCTAACCTTGAAAAAATCAGAGTACATAGACCCTATCGTAAGGAATGAACCCTAATAATTTCAACCCATGGTGAGCAATGCTTGATCATACTGAATTAAAATACTCCATAGAGTATTTATATCATTAAAAATTAGAAAGTCAACAAATAATTTTCATTTTTAGTCCAAATCATTCTCCTCTTTCACTGAGCAAGGGAGTATTTTTATTTTATTTTTTTAATTCTTCTGCACAAAGATATGATTTTTTAAAGTTTTGGAATTAAAATAAATAAAAATCCCTAATTTTCTACTTATCCATCTCAGCCTCCATGTCAACCTCGTCCGCTCCGAGCTTTACACGTGGCACTAAACCATTTGGCAGTGCCAGACACATCAGTTGCCATGCGGTTCGTGGTTCATGTACCAAAAGTTCGTCTGGCTCGATCTCCTCCATCCATCGATTAAACGCGTGATCAGGCGACTCTCCGTCATCGTCCCAAGTGTCCAAACCTGAGAAGAGTTCACATTAAAGCCTTAAGATCTTCGTCTAGGCTCAAACATATCGCATTGGGTTTATTTTTAAACCTTCATCTACTCAAGACACGTCAATCAGTACGGTTAATCAAGCATGAAATATAGTCATTGCACATGAAGGATCAAAATAAGCTCGGTTTAGGGTTGAGGCTCAATACCTTTTTCTGAGAGGGTAGGCCTCAATCAGATGGTTATAGTAGCTTCGGATGTACCCAACAAACCTCCAGATGAGTTCTTAGACAGTGGTGCATTGTATAGCTATGATTTTGATCAAGCTCGATTTTAGGTGTTGGTTTAGAGTTATGTTAGAGGCTGTTTAGGATGGGGCTTTAGTGGGAAATCAACTCCTCTTGCTCTGGTGATGGTGTGAGCAAATTTAATTAGAGTTTAGTGGATTGTAGAGGTGTAGAGAAATTTGTACTGGTTTAAACTGAAATTTTTAGCTTAAAATTGGGCTCTCACTGGGGGAACCAGAAGAGGAAAATGTTGGGCTTGAGCTGAGGAGTTGTTGGAGAGTCTCTGGTGAGATTTTGGCAGAGTATCCCCAAGGNTTTAGAGTTTAGTGGATTATAGAGGTGTAGAGAAATTTGTACTAGTTTAAACTGAAATTTTTAGCTTAAAATTGGGCTCTCACTAGGGGAACAAGAGGGGGAAAATGTTGGGCTTGAGCTGAGGAGTTGTTGGAGAGTCTCTGGTGAGATTTTGGCAGAGTATCCCCAAGGATTTTAATGATCTCCCCTTTGGCCATAAAGGGGGCTATTTAAATAGAGGAGTTTGGGGTGGCCATTAGGGACAATTCATGGGTGCAAAATAGTGCTTAGGTGGAGGGATGAAGAGCCCTAGTAGCCAATCAGACTCAGCAAGCTCAGGTGAGTTTAATTTTGGTTTTGGCCAATGGGGGTTCCCTTGGGCTGGCTGTTTCTGGCGGCTGAGGTGGTGGTTGGCCATGGTTCAGTCATTTCTTGGCTCAGGGAGGCCATGGGTTGGCTAATAATGGTTAACCCCTAATGGTATGGCATGATAAAAAAGATATTTCAAGATTGGGCCAAAAATGGGATGAAATTCGTTAAATGAGTGGACCATTGGTCCATAGCTCCTCTAGGGTGCGTTAGGTGAGTCTAGTCTGGACACTAGAGTGTACTTGATGGTTGTAAAAGCTTTGACTTGATCAATTTTGGTACATGGCTAACATTTGGGGTCAAATTGGCTTGAAGTTAGGTCTAGATTGGGCTAGCNTGGCCATTAGGGACAATTCATGGGTGCAAAATAGTGCTTAGGTGCAAGGATGAAGAGCCCTAGTGGCCAATCAGACTTAGCAAGCTCAAATGAGTTTAAATTTTGGTTTTGGTCAATGGGGGTTCCCTTGGGCTGGCTGTTTCTGGCGGCTGAGGTGGTGGCTGGCCATGGTTCAGTCATTTCTTGGCTCAGGGAGGTCAGGGGCTGGCTAATGATGGTTAACCCCTAATGGTATGGCATGATAAAAAAGATATTTCAAGATTGGGCCAAAAATGGGATGAAATTTGTTAAATTAGTGGACCATTGGTCCATAGCTCCTCTAGGGTGGGTTAGGTGAGTCTAGTCTGGACACTAGAGTGTACTTGATGGTTGTAAAAGCTTTGGCTTGATCAATTTTGGTACATGGCTAACATTTGGGGTCAAATTGGCTTGAAGTTAGGTCTAGATTGGGCTAGCCATGACATTGGGCTCAATTTATTGAGCAAATTTGTGTAAATGATTTTTATAAAGAGTTTAGAAAAGATTTAGAGTGGTTTTGAATTGATTTGGAGGTTCAATTTGAAAGAATTTGGGCATTTGATCAATTTGGAGATATTTGGTTAGACTTGGGTTTGAGTTGGGATAGAGTTTGAGCTAAGTACCAATTAAGGTTTTAAAATGGTCTAGGATGATGTTATGAAGAGTTCTCAACATTAATTGGGTGTCAGTTTTGGGGTTAGAGCATTCAATTTGGTAGAATTTGGGCACATGGCTAAATTGGGGTAAATTTGAGAATTTTGGATTTGGGTTGAAATTGGGTAAAATTGAGGCTTCACCAAGGACAATTGGCGTTCAATTTGGCATGTAGTAATGTTATAAAGGGTTTGAGATTCAAATTGAAACAAATGAGTGGGCTATAGGGTTCAATTGGGTGATATTAGGCCATATGGTCAAAATCAGGGATTTTGGTTTGGATTGAAATTAGGTTCACAATGTGAGTCAATTGGANGGAGTTTGAGATAAGTACCAATTAAGGTTTTAAAATGGTCTAGGATTATGTTATGAAGAGTTCTCAACATTAATTGGGTGTCAGTTTTGGGGTTAGAGCATTCAATTTGGTAGAATTTGGCACATGGCTAAATTGGGGTAAATTTGAGAATTTTGGATTTGGGTTGAAATTGGGTAAAATTGAGGCTTCACCAAGGACAATTGGCGTTCAATTTGGCATGTAGTAATGTTATAAAGGGTTTGAGATTCAAATTTAAACAAATGTGTGGGCTATAGGGTTCAATTGGGTGAGATTAGGCCATATGGTCAAAATCAGGGATTTTGGTTTGGATTGAAATTAGGTTCACAATGTGAGTCAATTGGACTTGGATTAGTTTGAATTGAGTTTTTTCATGATGAATTTGAGTTTAGAATTGAAATTAGGGGAAATTGGAATCAAAATGGTGAACATTTGGGGTGAATCGGGGTAATTGAGCCTTTAAGGGCAATTTGGGGCTTTTTGTCGAAGTTGGTCAAATTGGCCAAATTGAATTCAGTTGAAGAGTCTAAATTAGTTTTGGGGACATTTGAAATGCTTTTGGGGGTTTTGGGAAAGTTTGGGCCACCAAGGGTTTTTTTGGTAATTTTAGCAATTTGAGGGATATTTTGGTAATTTTGGCAATTTGAGAAAGTTTTATGCAATTTTGGTGGTTTCAAATAGTTTGACATGATTTTTGAACAAATTTGGGTATTTTGGTTGAAATTTAGAATTTTGGTCAAACTTAAGGTTTGGGGGGTGTTTTGGTAAATTTGGTAGATTTGAGGGGCAAAAGGCTAAGTTAGGTATTTTGGTGAAATTGAGGTGCCAACCACCCTATTTGTGCTATGGACCAATGAAGTCNATATTTTGGTTGAAATTTAGAATTTTGGTCGAACTTAAGGTTTGGGGGTGTTTTGGTAAATTGGGTAGATTTGAGGGGCAAAAGGCTAAGTTAGGTATTTTGGAGAAATTGAGGTGCAAACCACCCTAATTGTGCTATGGACCAATGAAGTCTCCATTTGGGTCCTCTATGTACTGCTCTTATATAAACCATAGCCTAGGGCTAGTGGGTTTAAGGAACCATCTACATGAGTCTCCCAAAAGATCAAGGGCTCAGAGTCAACAAGTTTGGGTCCAGNAAGTCTCCATTTGGGTCCTCTATGTACTGGTCTTATATAAACCATAGCCTAGGGCTGGTGGGTTTAAGGAACCATCTACATGAGTCTCCCAAAAGATCAAGGGCTCAGAGTCAACAAGTTTGGGTCCAGGGTTGTGAGTGAGATGTAATGTGCAAGTGAGTGAAAGTGTATGCACCAGCTCAAGACCAACACCCAGAGGGTTGACCCTAAGCCAAACAATTTTATAGGCACTCCCCTTGAGCTCCCCCATATTGGCCTCCCCTTGAGCTCCCCCATATTGGCCTCCCCTACTAAGTGCTAGAGGTTGGGACCAATATGTGGAACTTCAAGTTTAGAAAGGAAGAGTTTAAAGTTTCTAATGGTGAGAGTTCCTTTTCTAGTCCTCTAAGAATAGTCAGCAAGAAAGTCCTATGGCTAGACCCTAGGCTACTAAAGAGGAAACTAGACCTCAACCAAAAGTGAGGTCAACAAAGNGAGTTTCTAATGGTGAGAGTTCCTTTTCTAGTCCTCTAAGAATAGTCAGTAGGAAAGTCCTATGGCTAGACCATAGGCTACTAAAGAGGAAACTAGACCTCAACCAAAAGTGAGGTCAACAAAGTCCGATGATCCATATGTGGCAAAAACCAAATATTCTCAGTTGCTCATAAGGATTTAAATACCTTAGAGAAGACTCAAATCCCTGAGCATTGGGGACATTAAGGTAGGATAAGTAGTACAGGGGTATTTCTACTGATTTAGGTGAATTAATGGGTCTCGAGGCATAACTTGGTGGGTCCCTAGACATTTTGAGGATGATTTCATTCAACAAAGGATAATAGGCCAAAAAATCCTACAAAATATCCAAAAGATTACAAAAGTGTTTGTGGCATTACCTTGAACGTTATTTATAATCATTTGAATCATTTCAAGTTTATTCAGACTTATTATCCCATTAATTCAATCATCCGAAACTAATTTAATTGTAGTGTTTTGGCTTATGCTCAGTGAACATCCTGATGTTTTAATTATCCCATGAGTGCGATAACTAGTCTTTCACTTGATATTTAATTTAAAGATTATGTGGGTGGACACCCTTAAGGGAAACCTAAATCACTGAGGATTTCCTTCACTCCTTAACAGGGGTTAAGCTTGTAGTGCTTTCAAATTAGATAGTTAACTATGTTATTTTCTTCTAAAAATAGATAATTTTTTAAATCAGCCCTAATTCACTACCAAGCTTTTAAATTTCTCAAAGGTAGATTTGCAATTTTAAGGAAGTCTCATGTGAGTGGTAAATTCCTATCAAAGGGATTAGATTATCACTCAACTGTTAGTTTGGGGCTTCTAATTAGTGAATTAACATCTTCCCAACACAAGCCCCTCACACTAGGATCTTCCAAACTTAGTTATTTTTCAATACTCAATAATTTGGTTAACTGCAATTGTGACCTTCAATGGGAAAATAGGGTGACTTGGTTTCTAACACTTAACCCTCTATGTTTCAATTAACATCTTCCCAACACAAGTCCCTCACACTAGATCTTCCAAACTTAGTTATTTTCTGATACTCAATAATTTGGTTAACTGCAATTGTGCCCTTCAATGGGAAAATAGGGTGACTTGGTTTCTAACACTTAACGCTCTATGTTTCAATCATCCTAAGAAGTTAATCATAATCAGAATTACCCATTTCCCTCTTGGTTTAGTCCTAAATCTTAATTAGGGTAAGGAATTCCCAAAATTACTGTTTTGCCCCTAGTGCCTCATTTTTCATAATTCGTTAAATTTAACTCAAATAAACTTAAAATTTACTGTTACCCCACTCATTAGTCAAATGAAACATCAAAGGAGAATTTGTGATTTTTATGAATTTAATTTAATTTATGTAATTATCTTAATTTGAAATTAACGATTTCTAAAGATAAATAAAATAACTAAATAAGTAATGTTTCTGTCCTTAGAAAAATTATTGGAGGTTCATTTAGGTCAGAGGACTATCAGGAACAAATCTCACAAATTTTTTTAATTTCATTTTAATTTTTATAATTATTACATGACCCTTTTAAGGAATAAATAAATAGAAAAATAAATTTTTATGTTAAAATTCATTTGTATATTTTTCATAAGTCTCTCTGACCACAAGGAACTCAGAGAAAATTATTTTATCTTTTTCTCATTTTTATTTTAATTTTAATATTTTTTAAAGGTAAAAAATATGTCAAAAATGAAGTTGTTATTTTAACTTATTTTTATTTTTTTTAGGTGCCTCTGGTCACAAGAAGCACCTGAGACCACTTTTTGTATTTTTCTAAATCTCTTTACTCTATATAATTATTTAAAAAAAAAATCAAAATTACTTGGAAAATTGATTTTTATATCTGAAATAATTTTAATGGCCTTAGGATTTTAACAGGAGCTTTATGAAGTGGTAAGCTTCCATTTGGCCCAATTTGGAAATTATTTGAATTATTCTGTATTTTCTAATTTTGAGTGTTCTTCTTAATTTTAAAAATAGAAAAATATATATTAAATTTTAAAATTCCATTTTTATTTTTCCTAGGTTCTTATGACAACAGTAAACTTAACAAACTCATTTTTATAAGTTTCTTATTTTTATTTGATTTTTTATAATTATTTTAAGCAAATAATGATGATTTACCTTGAAGATTAAGATTTGAGATGTTAANAACTCCTGGTGGGTCTCTCTGACCACAAGGAACTCAGAGAAAATTATTTTATATTTTTCTCATTTTTATTTTAATTTTAATATTTTTTAAAAGTAAAAAAATATGTCAAAAATGAAGTTGTTATTTTAACTTAATTTTTATTTTTTTTAGGTGTCCCTGGTCACAGGAAGCACCCGAGACCACCTTTTGTATTTTTCTAAATCTCTTTAATCTATATAATTATTTAAAAAAAAATTCAAAATTACTTGGAAAATTGATTTTTATATCTGAAATAATTTTAATGGCCTTAGGATTTTAACAGGAGCTTTATGAAGTGGTGAGCTTCCATTTGGCCCAATTTGGAAATTGTTTGAATTATTTTGTATTTTCTAATTTTGAGTGTTCTTCTTAATTTTAAAAATAGAAAAATATATATTAAATTTTAAAATTCCATTTTTATTTTTCCTAGGTTCCTATGACAACAGTAAACTTAACAAACTCATTTTTATAATTTCTTATTTATATTTGATTTTTTATAATTATTTTAAGCAAATAATGATGATTTACCTTGAAGATTAAGATTTGAGATGTTAAAGATGCTCCCTGACTTTAGAAAAATCAGAGAGCATCCCTAAGCATGTGAGGAATGAATCCCCCAAATTTCCTATTTTTGTGATTATTATTTAATTATTTATAATTTAAAAAATTCATAATATTTAATTAATTTAAAAATAAATATAAATAAAATATGTTTAATTTTTTGTCCACATTATTCTCTTTTGTTCACTGAGTATTAGAATATATTTTTTTTAATTTTAGCATTTTTCTACACCAAGTTATGCATTTTAAAAGTTATCTGAATTAATTAAATAAAAAACCCTTATTTTTCTACTTATTTGAGTTAGCGACACCACAACCTTGTACACTTCAAGCTTTCCATGTGGCGAGCTCTAGTTCGACGATGCCATCCGAGCCAGCATCTACATGGCTCCGCGTTCCCGAATATATCCTTCGCTCGACACGATCTCGGTTGTCTGTTCGATACACGCGCAATCAGACAACTCCTCGTCATCGTCCCCAAATGACTTAACCCGAGAAGCACATATTTTATAACCCTAATTTATCCTTAGATTCTCATCTAAACCATGCAGGGCTTGTTCTTAAAGCTTCATCTAGGTGAGACGAACACATCCATATGGTTACATGCACATGAAATTAAACTTNTTTTGAGTTAGCGACACCACAACCTTATACACTTCAAGCTTTCCATGTGGCGAGCTCTAGTTCGACGATGCCATTCGAGCCAGCATCTACGTGGCTCCGCGTTCCCGAATATATCCTTTGCTCGACACGATCTCGGTTGTCTGTTCGATACACGCGAAATCGGACAACTCCTTGTCATCGTCCCCAAATGACTTAACCCGAGAAGCACATATTTTATAACCCTAATTTATCTTTAGATTCTCATCTAAACCATGCAAGGCTTGTTCTTAAAGCTTCATCTAGGTGAGACGAACACATCCATATGGTTACATGCACATGAAATTAAACTTNTCAAAAAATCCTACAAAATATCCAAAAGATTACAAAAGTGTTTGTGGCATTACCCTGAACGTCTTTTATAATCATTTGAATCATTTCAAGTTTATTCAGACTTATTATCCTATTAATTCAATCATCCAAAACTAATTTAATTGTGGTGTTTTGGCTTATGCTCAGTGAACATCCTGATGTTTTAATTATCCCATGAGTGCGGTAACTAGTCTTTCACTTGATATTTAGTTTAAAGATTATGTGGGTGGACACCCTTAAGGGAAACCTAAATCACTGAGGATTTCCTTCACTCCTTAACAGGGGTTAAGCTTGTAGTGCTTTCAAATTAGATAGTTAACTATGTTATTTTCTTCTAAACCTCAATAGATAATTTTTTAAATTAGCCCTAATTCACTACCAAGCTTTTAAATTTCTCAAAGGTAGATTTGCAATTTTAAGGAAGTCTCATGTGAGTGGTAAATTCCTATCAAAGGGATTAGATTATCACTCAACTGTTAGTTTGGGGCTTCTAATTAGTGAATTAACATCTTCCCAACACAAGCCCCTCACACTAGGATCTTCCAAACTTAGTTATTTTTCAATACTCAATAATTTGGTTAACTGCAATTGTGACCTTCAATGGGAAAATAGGGTGACTTGGTTTCTAACACTTAACCCTCTATGTTTCAATTAACATCTTCCCAACACAAGTCCCTCACACTAGATCTTCCAAACTTAGTTATTTTCTGATACTCAATAATTTGGTTAACTGCAATTGTGCCCTTCAATGGGAAAATAGGGTGACTTGGTTTCTAACACTTAACGCTCTATGTTTCAATCATCCTAAGAAGTTAATCATAATCAGAATTACCCATTTCCCTCTTGGTTTAGTCCTAAATCTTAATTAGGGTAAGGAATTCCCAAAATTACTGTTTTGCCCCTAGTGCCTCATTTTTCATAATTCGTTAAATTTAACTCAAATAAACTTAAAATTTACTGTTACCCCACTCATTAGTCAAATGAAACATCAAAGGAGAATTTGTGATTTTTATGAATTTAATTTAATTTATGTAATTATCTTAATTTGAAATTAACGATTTCTAAAGATAAATAAAATAACTAAATAAGTAATGTTTCTGTCCTTAGAAAAATTATTGGAGGTTCATTTAGGTCAGAGGACTATCAGGAACAAATCTCACAAATTTTTTTAATTTCATTTTAATTTTTATAATTATTACATGACCCTTTTAAGGAATAAATAAATAGAAAAATAAATTTTTATGTTAAAATTCATTTGTATATTTTTCATAAGTCTCTCTGACCACAAGGAACTCAGAGAAAATTATTTTATCTTTTTCTCATTTTTATTTTAATTTTAATATTTTTTAAAGGTAAAAAATATGTCAAAAATGAAGTTGTTATTTTAACTTATTTTTATTTTTTTTAGGTGCCTCTGGTCACAAGAAGCACCTGAGACCACTTTTTGTATTTTTCTAAATCTCTTTACTCTATATAATTATTTAAAAAAAAAATCAAAATTACTTGGAAAATTGATTTTTATATCTGAAATAATTTTAATGGCCTTAGGATTTTAACAGGAGCTTTATGAAGTGGTAAGCTTCCATTTGGCCCAATTTGGAAATTATTTGAATNTCGTTAATGATGTTCCTGCAATGATGATGTGAGCTTTGAACCAGTGGAGCAAATATTACGTACATTCGTATATTTGACTTACATCTGGTGAATGATGTAGATAGGGGTGTAAACGAGCCGAACACGACACAAGCGTGCCCAAGCCCAGCTCGTGTTCAACATGTTTGTTTAGCGAGTCGAACACGAGTCGTTCACAAACAAAGAGTCATTTTGACAACCCTATTCACGTAGTTATAAGATGTTAAGGATTGGGACAAAATTTAAAACATCATTTGAATCTAATTTAATATTTTTTTTTCAATTTTCTTCATTAATACTTTTAATTGATTATAAATCTTTGTTGCCTTGTAGTCAAGTAAATTTATATATATATATATATATATATATATATATATATATATCAANACGTAGCCATAAGATGTTAAGGATTGGGACAAAATTTAAAACATCATTTGAATCTAATTTAATAAATTTTTTTCAATTTTCTTCATTAATACTTTTAATTGATTATAAATCTTTGTAGCCTTGTAGTCAAGTAAATTTTTAAAAAATACTACTCATAAAATATATATATATATATAATTAGTAGTATTTCGAGCCAAAACGAGCTGAACAAGGACAACGCAAACAAATATTTGTTCAAATTTGTTTGTTTGTGTTGTTCGTGTTTGGTTCGTTAACTTAGCAAACGAGCCGAATACGAGCTTCTTAACGAGCCGAACACGAGCTGTTTGCGAAAATTGAGCCGTTTTGACAGCCCTAGACGGAGACAAAAGAGTTGGGTTTTTAAATAATTAATTAATTAATTAATTAATTTTTGTTTTTTTATTACATCGTTGATGTACGTGTGTGCACGTAATATTTTTGCGCAGAAAGTGGAGCACTTCCCAGCTTCCACTTCTTCCTTTCTCGGGCTCCAACCTCTTCAAATGGCCGCTTCCTGCCTCACCACCCTTTCTTCTCCCCTCCCTGACCAACACACTTCCCTTTCCCCGTCAAATTTAATAAATCTCACCATCTCCTCCCCCTCCCATCTCCAACAACTCCACTCCCTCCTCATCAAATCCGGTGCTCCCATCTCCTCCCTCTCCTTCCTCCGGATCGCCGCAGTCTGCGCCCTCTCCCCTCCCTCCGCTTTCTCCTACGCTCGGAACCTATTCCACCGCTCCGCCAACTCGCCGGAGATCTTCCTCTGGAACTCCCACCTTAACACCCTCTCCTCGTCTTCCCCCTCGGATGCCCTCCTCCTTTTCACTCGCCTACTCTCATCCAATATCCTACCGAATACCTTCTCCTGCTCTTTCGCTCTCAAAGCTTGCTCCCAGTTATCAAATTGTTTTCTCACCGGCAAGAACATCCATGCTTTGATCTTGAAGCTGGGGTTCCATCCCGACGTTTTTTTACACAACACTTTGGTTCACATGTACTCATCTCTAGGCGCGATGGCTGACGCAC
>JXCR01042085.1:122699-162960 GCA_002079205.1 Phalaenopsis hybrid cultivar
CTATACAATATAGGCCCTAACTCGTCTTAGGATTCTGAGGTTGTCGTTTGTCACGACCTAAATCCTCACATCTTTCAGGCTATTTGTGTGATCATTTCACATGAATGTAAGCCCTAATTAATAAAATTGGCAGGATAAAACACCTAAATATTTCTCCTTAAAACTAGAGCCAAACATTAGGATAGCTTGGGAAGTCACCGAGGCTCTCCTCTGGATCCATGACATCCACTAGTTCTTCTTCCTTTGGATTCTACAATAAAATGTTTCAAATTTGAATCAATCCCCTTTTACACCTCTACGTCCGATTTTGTTATAGAGTCCTACCCTTTGAAATTCCTTGAAGATAATCTTTCTTGACTTTTATCGAGAGTCTTCTTAAGTGACTTTGGTCATTTAAGATGTAATTAACTATAGAGGCTTGCCCTTATAGGAAGCATGTCTGCTTTGGTCATTTAAGATGTAATTAACTATAGGGGCTTGCCCTTATAGGAAGCATGTCCGAGGTGACTTTGGTAATTTAAGATGTAATTAACTATAGGGGCTTGCCCTTATAGGAAGCTTGTCCGAACCCAGACTTAATATAAACCCTATTTAATCCTGTATATTAATTAGGGGAACTTGTCGGCAAATACAAAAGTTTCACAGACCAAATGGATGTCATACTTTCCTTAGTTTATTTGATCTAGCCTCATTCTCAAGTCTTGTGTTTATCCTTCGGGATAGATACTGGATTTGAAGTACAGTGCACTTTCATTTTAAACTATGAAAAATATGGGGTCAGTTTGATTTCATACTTCAACNAATCTAGCCTCATTCTCAAGTCTTGTGTTTATCCTTCGGGATAGATACTAGATTTGAAGTACAATGCACTTTCATTTTCAACTATGAAAAATATGGGGTCAGTTTGATTTCATACTTCAACGTCCTTTCGAAGCGGGCGACATGAAAAATATGGGGTCAGTTTGATTTCATACTTCAACGTCCTTCCGAAGCGGGCGACGAGATTTCGATTCCGGCGGCCGACAGCTTCTTACGGGCAACTCCCCACAAACCAACCCAAAATAATGCCGACATCAAGTAAAAGATAATCTCGTCAAACTCCTCTTCAGTAGGGCTATATTTTTCATAAAAACAAAATGTATCCTGTGGTAAATGATAAAACAAGTTGATTACCTCTTGCGAAAAAGATACCAACTTTCCTCGAACCAAAACTCGATTGTCTTCAGCTTCTGGGAGATTTGCATAGAACTCCCNTCGACATCAAGTAAAAGATAATCTCGTCAAACTCCTCTTCAGTAGGGCTATAATTTTCATAAGAACAAAATGTATCCTGTGGTAAATGATAAAACAAGTTGATTACCTCTCGCAAAAAAGATACCAACTTTCCTCGAACCAAAACTCGATTGTCTTCAGCTTCTGGGAGATTTGCATATAACTCCCTCACAACAGATATAACTGCCACAGCAGAGAAATAACAGAATTGTTCCCATTGTCCGTGAACAATTAAATCTTCCACATCTCCACACGAATTTCTAAAACATCACTCCTGAATCAGTTTGCGTGATTGCAACACATCATTATACCAATTTTGAGCTTTTGAACTAACAAATTTACTCGAATCGAAAGGGGCTTTGCCTTTACTCCTCTTCATTCGTGGTGTCATTTTACAAATTTGATAAATTCTAACAATAACTTCAAAGTCTAAACCACTGAACTAAACTTCCAAAAGCTTAAACTGCACTTCCTATGCAATTGCTGTAGATTTTTTCTCATTTTTTACCATGAATAGTGAATTTTTGAATTCTTTCAAATGTGCTCAAAATATATTGTGAAAATCCAAAATTTTTAAATANTGAATTTCTAAACCATCACTCCTGAATCAGTTTGCGTGATTGCAACACATCACTATACCAATTTTGAGCTTTTGAACTAACAAATTTACTCGAATCGAAAGGGGCATTGCCTTTACTCCTCTTCATTCGTGGTGTCATTTTACAAATTTGATAAATTCTAACAATAACTTCAAAGTCTAAACCACTGAACTAAACTTCCAAAAGCTTAAACTACACTTCCTATGCAATTGCTATAGATTTTTTCTCATTTTTTATCATGAATAGTGAATTTTTGAATTCTTTCAAATGTGCTCAAAATATATTGTGAAAATCCAAAATTTTTAAATAGAAGTAAAGCTCTTACCTTAAGAAATCTGAATCTAGCAAATTTTTCTTGATTTCACCAAGAAATCTCTACTTAATGGCGTGCCCTAGCTCTCTAAAATTGCATTTTTGAGAGGTTGAAGGTGACGGGAGGATAAAAATGGCAATTTTTTGCTCAAATTTTTACTTTTAATTGTTCGCAAACCGATTTTCGTGAATCAGCGCTTAAACGCGGGTAAGTGGCGCTTAGGCACCTGCCTCTCAGGTTTGCTCGTGCTTAAGCGCGAGACGTGGCGTTTAGACAATAGTGCACAATTTTAAAAAATTTTAAATTAAAGTAAAATGCACTATTTGCCTAAGTAAACTACCCCTAAATGGTCTCATAGCACTTAAATGACTATTTTCAACTTCTTGTAACTCTCCTTTATCTCAAAATTGTCTTTAATAACTATTTCAATCTGAGGCTAAAACAACACAAAATTTCATACAAACAAACTTATATTAATTCACAAACGAGTACAAATACATTTAAACACTTACTTCTCATGCCAAACAGTCTTTGATGAGAAAATTTTCCTAAATACAAACACTTAAAAATTTTTCACAATTAAATACCTAAGTAACACAAACACTAAAAGCAAGTCTTAAACACTAAAACACTTAAATACAACATCTTTAAACACAGAAAAACATAACTTTAAACATAGAACTTAATTCCATTCTTTATTAGAAGGAATAAATTCAGGTTTTTCATTAGTCTCTCCTGGGCCAACTGGAATATAAAGTTGATAAAACGGACCGTGGTGACGTGCTCTGATGCAATCTTCTTCAATCCACTTTTNCTTAAATTATATAGCAAAAATTGTTGCCTTGACTAAAAATTTTTAGTAAGAATCATTTGATCATGCCACATCTTCATCTTTTCTTTATAAATTTTGGCACTTTCATAAGATTCATTTCTTGTCTCTTAAATCTCATTTAATTGTAACAATCTTTTCTCACCAGCCTCTTTTTCAAATTATAATTGAACTCTTTAATCGCCCACTATGCCTTATGCTCAAGTTCAACTGGTAAGTGACAAGCTTTTCCAAATATTAGCCTATATGGGGACATTCCTATAGGAGTTTTGTATGCAGTCCTATAAGCCCAAAAAGCATGGTCAAGTTTGACTGACCAATCCATTTTTATTGGATTCACAGATTTTTCCATAATTCTTTTACTTTCCTGATTGGATAATTCATCCAAACTACTTGTCTGTGGATGATAAGCAGTAGCAATCCTATGATTTATATGATATTTCTTTAATAATTTCTCCATTATGGCATTTCTGAAATGACTTCTCCCATCAGTAATGGTAATTCTTGGCATCCCAAATCTACCAAATATATTCATATTCAAAAATTTTGCAACACTTTGACCATCACATTGAGGTAAAGCAAGAAATTCTATCCATTTGGATACATAGTCCACTGCTAACAGAATATATAAATTTTCGAAAGATGGTAGTCATGAAATCTAATCCCCAAACATCAAATATTTTAACTTCTAGCATATAATTGAGAGGCATCTCATTTCTTCTAGAAATATTGTCTAGTCTTTGACATCTATCACAAGTTTTGATATAAGCATTAACATCTCTAAAAATTCTAGGCCAATAAAATCCAGATTATAAAATTTTGTATGCTATTTTATCAACATCAACATGTCCCCAAAAATCAAAATTATGACATTTTTGGATAATCTCATAAGTTTCTTCTAATGGTACACATCTTCCAAAATCAGAATTATTACATTTTTGGATAATTTCATAAGTTTCTTCTAATGGTACACATCTTCGAATAATCAGATCCTTCCCTTATTTTATATAAAATGGTTCATCCCAAAAATAAGTTTTAGCTTCAGAAATAAATTTTCTCTTCTATTGGCATATCATTCCATAGGGTATAATATCACTAACAATATAGTTCACAATGTCAGCATACCATAGAACACACCACTGATTAATAGTGAACAATTTTTCATCTGAAAAATATTCATTAATTTCATTTTCAAAACAAAGTAGGTTTTCTAATGCAAGCCTGGACAAATGATCAGCAATTTGACTTTCAATCCCCTTCTGATCTACTATTACAAAATCAAATTCTTGCAAAAGAAGAATCCATCTTATAAGTATAGGTTTAACATCATTCTTTTTCATTAAATACTTAATATCAGAATGATCTGTATGCACTACACAATGAGTTTTGATTAAATATGATCTAAATTTATCAAAAGTATATACTATTGCTAATAACTCCTTTTCAGTTGTTGTATAATTAATTTGAGTTTCATTAAGAGTTTTACTAGCATAGTAAATAACTTTGAAAATTTTATCATATCTTTGTCCTAAAACAACTCCAATAGCACAATCACTAGCATCAC
The DNA here is from genome assembly GCA_002079205.1 of Phalaenopsis hybrid cultivar. Lineage (NCBI taxonomy): Eukaryota > Viridiplantae > Streptophyta > Magnoliopsida > Asparagales > Orchidaceae > Phalaenopsis > Phalaenopsis hybrid cultivar. The sequence continues at coordinate 127,277 of JXCR01042085.1, forward strand.
ACATTAATTCAAAAGGTTTTTCCTAGTTTGGTGAAACTATAATTGGTGCAGCGTTTAGTTTTTCTATTAATAACTTAAAAGCTTTTAGGCATTCCTCATCAACATTAAAAATTACATCTTTCTCCGGTAAATGGCATAAAGGCTTAGCAATCTTTGAAAATTCTTTAATATATCGCATGTAGAATCCATCATGTCCTAAAAAACTTTTAACTTCCCTTACATTTGTTGGATAAGGTAAATTAGCGATCACTTGAATTTTAGCAGGATCTACTTCCATACCATTTTTCTTGATATTTGATGACCTAATATAATTCCTCCTGCTACCATAAATTGACATTTTTCCTAATTAAGAACTAAATGATAATCTAAAACAATTCCTCCTGCTATCATAAATTAGCATTTTCTCAGTTAATGACTAAATTTATTTCTTCACAATGCTTAAGAAATTTAAATAAATGTTCTAAACAAGAGTCAAATGATGTTACAAACACTGAAAAGTCATCCATGAATACTTCAATCCCTTTTTCAATTAAATCACAAAAAATTTTCATTCATACAATTTTGAAATGTAGTAGGGGCATTACATAAACCAAAGGGTATTCTTCTAAATGCAAAAATACCATAAGGACTCATAAACGTTGTTTTCTCTTGATCCTCAAGAGATATTTGAATTTGGTGATAACCAATATATCCATCCATAAAATAATAGTATTTATGCTCATAATCAATGCATATTCACCACCCTGTAACTTGTCTAGTAGGTATTAACTCATTATGTTCATTTATAGTTACTCCTCCTTTCTTAGAAACGCAATGAAGTAGACTAACCCATGCACTATTTAAAATAGGGTTGATAATTCCAACATCTAACCACTTTAAAATTTCTTTCTTTACAACTTATTTCATAACAGAATTCAATCTCCTTTGCGGATCAGCCCTAAGTTTGCAGTTCTCTTCCATATGAATTCTATGCATACAAATTCAGGGACTGATTCCTTTAATATCAGCAATTGTCCATCCAAAGGTTTTCTTAAAATTTTTCAGAATTTTCATCAACCTTCTTCTTCTTCCATCATTAATTTTGAGGAAATTATAACTGGTAAAGTAGAGGAATCTCCTAAAAAGGTATATTTTAAATGATTAGGAAGTAACTTCAACTCTAGTTCTAGAGGTTTTTCAATAAATTGACAAAATGATTTATCTTTATCTATTATTTCCAAAACTTCAAAACTTTCTCGAACATAGTTTGAATTTTCCTTAAAAAGATCTTCACATTGATCTAATTTCTCTTCTTGCTCGTGTTCCAAATCTTGAACTTCATATTTTTCTTCATAAGTAGTTCTAAAATGGCATTCACTTAGAAATATTATAACATCGATCCTATATCATTCATTATCTTTACCTTTTGTTGGGTATTTCATTGATTTTTAAATATTAAAAGTAACAGTTTGATCATTGGCGCACATTGTTAATTCCCCTTTCTGCACATCTATCATTGCTTTTTCTGTGGCTAAGAAAGTTCCCCCAAAATGATAGGTATCTTTTTATCTTTCTCCATATCTAGCATAATGAAATCAACAGGAAAGATCTCCTCAAAATGATAGGTATCTCTTTATCTTCCTCCATATCCAGTACAATGAAATCAACAGGAAAGATAAATTGATCCACTTTGTCCATATCTAGCACAACGAAATCAACAAGAAAGATAAATTGATCCACTTTCACTAGGACATCGTAGCACAATGAAATCAACAGGAAAAATAAATTGATCCACTTTCACTAGGACATCTTCTATAAACCTCATTTAGGGTATGTTATCGAACGATCTACTAACTGCGACTTACAGTAGTAGGGGTTATTTCTCCTAATCCAATCTTTTAAATATTGATAATGGCATAAGGTTAATGCTTGCACCTAAATCACATAAAGCTTTCACATAAAATCTGTCTCCTATTGCACATGGAATTGTAAAGCTACCAGGATCTTTAAGCTTTTCAGGAATGTTCTTCTAAATTATTGCATTGCACTCCTCACTAATTGCAACAATCTCTTTATCTTTAAACTTCATTTTCCTATTGAGAATATCCTTCATAAACTTTACATAGCTCAGCATTTGTTCTAAGGCTTCAACAAATGGAATATTAATTGTAAGCTTCTTAAATATTTGCATAAATTTTGAAAATTTCTTATCCAACTTCTGCTGACAAAGTATCTAAGAAAATGGAGGTGGTGGTTTTTCCAAATAAATTTTTAGTGGAGAAATAGCTCTCTCAGAATCTCTTGGAGTGTCCTCTTTTGATTCTTTAATTTCTTCTCTCTTTACTTCAATTTCTTTTTGAACCCGGCCTTCCAACTCTCTTTCTCTTCTAAGTTGACTGGCTTTTACTTGTTCTTCATTCTAGTCTTTTGGATTTGATTCAGTATTACTAGGAAGTGTTCATTGGGATCTATTACTTAATGAATTTACTTTTTTCCCAAGTTGATTCTCAATATTTCTAATTGTAACTCCTTGACTTTGTAATTGATTTCCCATTTGTAACACCACTTCTTCTATAAACAACTTCTTCTCCTTAAATTGTGTATTATTGTTGAAACCTGAAGGATAAGTAGATGTATAATTATTATTCTCTTGGTTGTTCTAGTTTCCCAATGGATTTCCTTGGTTGTTCCCTCATTGTTGATTATTACCACCCGAATTGTTATTCCAGTTAAAGTTGGGATGGTTCTTCTAACCTGGGTTATGATAATTTGAATATGGGTTATTCTGTTTATTATTTATGACATTCAAAGTTTCTAATGATGCTTAAGAATCTATCATTTGGCCTAATGAATTCTCTTCAATCATGGAAATTGGTTAAGAAAAATTCATTCCAAATTGGTCTAACTTCCTTGAAATTGCAGCAACTTGATTTACTAACATGGTAAATGCATCAGTTTCATGAATATTGGTTATTTTCTTAGGATTTGCCATCTTAGAAGGCCATTAAAAATTATTGGTAGTCATTTCTTCAATTAAAGCATAAGCGTCATGAAATAATTTTTACATCAATGAACCACCAGCAGCGGCATCGATAATTGATCTAAGAGATCCAACTAATCCATTACAAAAATTTTTAATTATTAACCAATCTGGTATAGCATGATGTGGACACTTTCTTAAGAGTTCTTTAAATCTCTCCCATGCTTCATAAATAGATTCTCCTTTAAACTGATTAAAAGATGTAATATCAATTCTAAGATTTCCAGTTTTTCAAGGCGAAAAATATTTTGCAAGAAATTTTTGTGCTAAATCACCCCAAGTTCTAACAGATTCAGGTGCTAACGAATTCAACCATATCTTAGTTTTATCCCTTAGTGAGAAAGGAAATAACCTAAGTCTTATGGCATCATCTGATACACCATCGTATTTAAATATATTGCACAAATCTAGAAAATTGGCAAGATGCAAATTTGGATCTTCATTTGATGATCCCCTAAATTGATTATTTGATATCATTTGGATAATAACAGATTTAAGCTCAAATGAATTAGCCACAATAGTAGGTTTTTGAATAATACAATGAAGTTCATCTACAGTAGGGCTGACATAACCTCTTAAAGGTCAAAACTCTTGATGAATTTCAGCATTTTGGTTATTTTGGTTTGTCATTTATGTAGTTTTTTTGTATTTTTCAAAATTTATAAATTTTTCTCAATTTTTTTTATTTTTCTAATAGTTCTTTCTAATTTTGAATCGTAGTGCACTAGTCCTTCAGAACTTGAATTACACATACACTAACATATAATAAAATAAAATAAAATAAAATAAAATAAAATAAGATAAGATAACTTAAAGTTTAAATAAGACTTTTTAAAATAGAAATTTGCTTTTAAAATTAATTTCTCCCCGGCAACAACGCCAAAAACTTGATCCCTGGATAATGCTAAGAGGCAAAGTACAACAATAATTCAGATTATATTTTACTCATATTTCCTTACTTTGCAACAAAACCAAAAACTTGATCCTGAAGAAAAATAAAAATTTAACTTTTAATTTCTATATATTGGGATACTAAGCAAGTATATGTATCGTTATCAAGTAATATAAGATTTTTTGATTAAGACCTGAATATCGAACCCACAGGGAGTACGCAGTATGCACTATTGAACAACGAACTTTCTATTTTTAATAAAATGATAATTATCTAAACTAAAGATGATTTTTGCAAGAATGAAAATTTAAATATTTTTTGTATTTTCAATATTTTGATAGAAGAATAACAGTTTAAAAAGATAACTAGAGTTTTTGTAGAACAAAGTACTAAATATGAAAATATATTTCTTCTTTTTATGAATCAGTAATAAGTATATGAATTCTGTTGTGGAAGTATGTAAATTGTGTTGTGTTAAATAGAAGCAATAAAATTCTTTACCCTTACTAGAGTTGCTATAAAGAACATTGGCTAATTAAAGTTTGAATAGTTCTGAAGACCGACTAGGCAGGGAAGATACTAGCTCTCACTCTAGAGCTCCCTTGATTCCCTCCACCTGGGGGCTAACATCTTGTATCAAAACCTAAAACAATAAACCAAACATCGATTCCCTCCACCTGGGGGCTAACATCTCGTATCAGATTGGCCAAATCGAGAAGTAAATTCGATTCCCTCCACCTGAGAGCTAACATTTTTGTATCATAACCTAAAAAAATAAACCAAGTTGGGGGCTTTAACCTGTCACTTTAAAGTCCTCTAACTCTACTCCCTTCAATGAATATTTCTCTATTTATTTGCACTCATATGAACTGCATTCACATTCATACAAACTCATGTGATTCTTTCCAATTGTTGACTGAGACAACACCAGCCCAGTTCTTACATGTTCTCAAATTTTAACATCTGGATTGGCCAAATCAATAAGTAAATGAAGTGCATGGATTTAAATTATCACAACTTCTTCAACATTAAAGATCAATACTCTCCATAACTTCCATACAAAACTTAATTACTTATCATTTTAAGAAGAAAGATAAGGAAAATTACTCAGAATCCATGGAAAAAACAAAATCACACTTTAGTTTAAAAGAAAAAATCATTGTCAAACCAACAACAACTCTCAATTAAAATTGAAAGTAGTCTCAAAACAGAAAGATAAAAACTTATCTCAAATCCTCCACCAAACTCTTGAAGTTCCTTTAATTCTCTTCTCTTTACAATCACTCAAAATAAAATAACAAAAAGGGATAAAATAAAAGTAAAAGTGGGGCCTAAAAATCTCTATCAAACTAACTCCCCAAATGAGGACTTTCAAAACTTTCCAATATTTTCAGGACTCTTTTCTAAGTCCTCTCTTCTTTCTTTTATAAAATTTCATAACTTTCCACAACTTTTAGAATCTCTTTCAAAGTCCCAATCTTCTTTCTTTTATAATTTTTCAAAAGGTGTCTTGGCTTCTCTTCAAAATATGTCTAGATTCAATGTATTTCCCCAAGAGATGCATCCTTTCATGATATTTTTTGTCCATGGTGGTTATAACCACCTATTAAGCCAATGAGTGCCTCAAAAACCTCTTCAAAATTTACAGAAACCAAATTTACTCGCCCAATAATTGCCACTAGCGCCTAAGCGCAAGAGGCCCCACGCTTAAGCACCAGTGGCAGATATTGGGCGAGTAAATTCAATTTTTGCAAATTTTGAAGAGGTTTTTGAGGCACCCATTGGCTTAATAAGTGGTTATAACCACCATGGATGAAAAATATCATGAAAGGATGCATCTCTTGGGGAAATACATCGAATCTCGACATATTATGAAGAGAAACCAAGGCACCTTTTGGAAAATTATAAAAGAAAGAAGATTGGGACTTTGAAAGGGTCCTGAAAGTATTGGAAAGTTTTGAAATTTCTCATTTGGGAGTTAGTTTAGAGAGATTTTCAGGCACCACTTTTACTTTTATTTTATCCTTCCTCATTTGGGGAGTTAGTTTGGAGAGATTTTCAGGCACTACTTTTACTTTTATTTTATCCTTTTTGTTATTTTATTTTGAGTGGATTGTCAAGAGAAGAGAATCAAAGGAACTTCAATAGTTAAGTGGAGGATTTGAGATAAGTTTTTCTTTTTCTGTTTTGAGACACTTTTTATTTTAATTGAGACTTGTTGTTGGTTTGACAATTATTTCTACTTTTAAACTAAAGTGTGGTTTATTTTAATTGAGACTTGTTGTTGGTTTGACAATAATTTTGTCTTTTAAATTAAAGTGTGGTTTTGTTTTCTCCATGAATTCTGAGTAGTTTTCTTTATCTTTCTTCTTAAAAGAAGTAATTAAGTTTTGGATGGAAGTTGTGGAGAGTATTGATCTTTAATGTTGGAAGTTGTGATGACTTTTAAACTAAAGTGTGGTTTTTTTTCTCCATGGATTCTGAGTAGTTTTCTTTATCTTTCTTCTTAAAATGATAAGTAATTCGTTTTCTCCATGGATTCTAAGTAGTTTTCTTTATCTTTCTTCTTAAAATGATAAGTAATTAAATTTTCTCCATGGATTATGAGTAGTTTTCTTTATCTTTCTTCTTAAAATGATAAGTAATTATTTGATGGAAGTTGTGGAGAGTATTGATCTTTAATGTTGGAAAAAGTTGTGAAAATTTAAATATGGATGGAAGTTGTGGAGAGTATTGATCTTTAATGTTGGAAGAAGTTTTGATGATTTAAATCCATGAACATACAAAAGTTATGGAGAGTAGTGATTTAAATCCATGTACTTCATTTACTTCTTGATTTGGCAAATCCAGATGTTAAAATTTGTTGTGAGAACATGGAAGAACCAGGTTGGTATTGTCTCAGTCAACAATTGGAAAGAATCGCATGAGGTTGTATGAATGATAATGTAGTTCATATGATTGAGTGCAAATAAATAAGGAAATATTCATTGAAGGGTGTAGAGTTTTATTATTGAGTGCAAATAAATAGGGAAATATTCATTGATGGGTGTAGAGTTAGAGGACTTTAAAGTTAGTGCAAATAAATAGGAAAATATTCATTGAAGGGTGTAGAGTTAGAGGACTTTAAAGTGACAAGTTAAATCCCCCAACTTGGTTTATTATTTTAGATTATGATACAAGAATGTTAGCCCCAAGGTGGAGGGAATTGAGGGAACTCTAGAGTGAGAGCTAGTATCTTCCCTGTATAGCCGGTCTTCAAAACTATTCAAACTTTAATTAATCAATGTTCTTTATAAGAACTCTAGTAAGGGTAAAGAATTTTATTGCTTCTATTTGGCACAACACAATTTGCATACTTCCACAACAGAATTCTTATACTTATTACTGACATATTTGGCACAACACAATTTGCATACTTTCACAACAGAATTCCTATACTTATTACTGATTCAAACAAGAAGAAAGATACTTTCATATTTAGTACTTTTCTTTTACAAAAACTCTAGTTATCTTTTTAAATTGTTATTATTCTATCAAAATAACTAAATTATTAGAAATATTTAAATTTTCATTACTGCAAAAATCATCTTTAGTTTAGATAATTATCATTTTATTAAAAATAGAAANAAACTTTAACTAAAATAACAATTCATGTGAAAATAATCAACAATGGGGGACAATCAAGTAAACTCTTTGGGAAATTGGAACAACAAAGGGAATAATAATTATATATCTACTTATCCTCTAGGAATCAACAGTAATACACAATTTAAGGATAAGAAGTTATTTATAGAAGAAGTGGTGTTACAAATGGGTCATCAATTATAAAGTCAAGGAGCTACAATTAGAAATATTGAGAATTAACTTGGGCAAATCTCAAGTTCATTAAGTAATAGATCCCAAGGAACACATCCTAGTAATACTGAATCAAATCCAAAAGACCAGAATAAAGAGCAAGTTAAAGCCGTACAACTTAGAAGCGGAAGAGAGTTGGAAGGTAGGGTTCAAAAAGAGATTGAAGTAGAGAGAGAAGAAACTGAAGAATCAAAAGAGGATGCTCCAAAAGATTCTGAAAGACCTATTTCTCCACCAAAAATTGATTTAGAAAAACCACCACCTCCATTTCCTTAGCACTTCAACAACAGAAGTTGGATAAGAAATTTTCAAAATTTCTTGAAATATTTAATAAGCTTACAATCAATATTCCATTTGCTGAAGCTTTATAACAAATGCCAAGCTATGTAAAGTTTATGAAGGATATTCTCAACAAAAATAGGAAGTTTGAAGATAATGAGAGTGTTGCACTTAGTGAGGAGTGTAGTGCTATAATTCAAAAGAAACTTCCTGAAAAGCTTAAAGATCCTGGTAGCTTTACAATTCCTGTGCAATAGGAGACAGTTTTAATGGGAAAGCTTTATGTGATATGGTGCAAGCATTAACCTTATGCCATTATGAATATTTAAAAGATTGGGATTAAGAGAAATAACCTCTATTACTGTAACTATGCAGTTAGCAGATTGTTCAATAACCTATCCTAAAGGAGTTATAGAAGATGTCCTAGTGAAAGTAGACTAATTTATCTTTCCTATTGATTTCATTGTGCTAGATTTGGAGGAAGATAAAGAGATACTTATCATTTTGGGGAGACCTTTCCTAGACACAAGAAGAGCAATGATAGATGTGCAGAAAAGGGGAATTAACAATGCACGTCAATTATCTAACTGTTACTCTTAACATTTCAAAATCAATGAAATACCCTGCAAAAGGTAAAGATGATAAATGGTATAAAATGGATGTTATAAGATATTTGAGCGAATGCCATTTCAAGACTACTTATGAAGAAAAATTTGAAGAAAAAGATTTGGAACACAAGCAAGAAGAGGAATTAGATCAATGTGTAAACCTTTTTAAGGAAGATTCGAGTTATGTTCAAGAAAGTTTGAAATTTTGGACACGATAGACAAAGGTAAATCATTTTGTCCATATATTGAAAAACCTCCAAAACTTGAGTTGAAATTACTTCCTAAATATTTAAAATATGCCTTTTTAGTAGATTCCTCTACTTTACCTATTATAATTTCCTCGAAGTTAATAAAGGAAGAAGAAGAAGAGCTGATGAAAATTCTAAAAGATTTTAAGAAAGCCTTCGGATGGACAATTGCTGATATTAAAGGAATCAGTCCTTCAATTTGTCTGCATAAAATTAATTTGGAAGAAAACTGCAAACCCAGAGCTGATCCACAAAGGAGATTAAATCCTGTTATAAAAGAGGTTGTTAAGAAAGAGATTTTAAAGTGGTTAGATGCTGGAATTATCTACCATATTTCAGATAGTGCGTTGGTTAGTCCAATTCACTATGTTCCTAAGAAAGGAGGAGTAACTATAACTATGAATGAGCATAATTATTTAATACCTACTAGACAAGTTACAGGGTGGCGAATGTACATTGATTATAGAAAATTAAATCTTGCCACTAGGAAAGATCATTTTCCACTACCCTTTCTAGTAAATGCTGGATAGACTAGCTGGGCATAAATACTTTTGTTTTTTGGATGGATATACCGGTTATAGTTGGATAGACTAGCTGGGCATAAATACTTATGTTTTTTGGATGGATATACTGGTTATCACCAAAACTATATACTCTATAATTTACTATCCTAAAGAAAATGGACTAACTGAGGCCTTCAACAAAACATTGGTACAAATTTTGAGTAAAATATTGGATGAAAACAAAAGGGATTGGCATAACAAATTGCTAGAAACTTTGTGGGCCTACTGAACGACGTTTAAGTCTCCCACTCAGTGTACACCCTACATGCTTGTGTACGGGTTTGAGGCCATGCTACCGTTAGAATTTCAGACGCCATCTCTTAGAGTCGCAGTCACCAACCAACTCACAACTGGAGAAAGTGAAAAGTTCAAACTTGAATAAATAGAGAGTCTTGAAGGAAAACGACTTGAAGCACAATAACATTTAGAACCTTACCAGGCAAAGATGGTACAAACTCATGAAAAATTAGTCCGCCCAAGGACATTCAAAGTTGGTATTTTAAATGTTCAGGAAGTAATTTCAACTCAAGTTCTGGAGGTTTTTCAATAGATGGACAAAATAATTTATCTTTGTCTATCGTGTCGAAAATTTCAAAAATTTCTTGAACATAACTTGAATCTTCCTTAAAAAGATTTACACATTTATCTAATTCCACTTCTTGATCGTGTTCAAAATCTTTTTCTTCAGATTTTTCTTCATAAGTAGTCTTGAAATGACATTCGTTCAGATATCTTTTAACATCCATTCTATAACATTCATCATCTTTACCTTTTGTAGGGTATTTCATCGATTTTGAAATGTTAACAGTAACAGTTTAATCATTGACGCACATTATTAATTCCCCTTTCTGTACATCTATCATTGCTCCTCCTAAGGCTAGGAAAGGTCTCCCCAAAATGATAGGTATCTCTTTATCTTCTTCCATATCTAGCATAATGAAATCAACAGAAAAGATAAATTGATCCACTTTCACTAGGACATCGTAGCACAATGAAATCAACAGGAAAAATAAATTGATCCACTTTCACTAGGACATCTTCTATAAACCTCCTTTAGGGATAGGTTATTCGAACGATCTGCTAACTGCAGAGTTACAGTCGTAGGGGGTTAGTTCTCCTAATCCCAATTTTTTAAATATTGATAATGGCATAAGGTTACTGCTTGCACCTAAATCACATAAAGCTTTCCCATAAAATTTGTCTCCTATTGCACAAGGAATTGTAAAGCTACCAGAATCTTTAAGTCTTTCAAGAAATTTCTTCTGAATTATAGCACTTCACTCCTCACTAAGTGCAACATTCTCATTATCTTCAAACTTCTTTTTTTTGTTGAGAATATCCTTCATAAACTTTACATAGCTTGGCATTTGTTCTTAGGCTTCAGCAAATGGAATATTGATTGTAAGCTTCTTAAATATTTCTAGAAATTTTGAAAATTGCTTATCCAACTTCTTGTTGACAAATTCTCTGAGGAAATGGAGGTGGTGGTTTTTCTAAATCAATTTTTAGTGGAGAAATAGGTCTAAAGTCTGTGAGGAACTGGAGGTGGTGGTTTTTCTAAATCAATTTTCAATGGAAAAATAGGTCTTTCAGAATCTTTCGGAGCGTCCTCTTTTGATTCTTCAATTTCTTCTCTCTCTTAGAATCTTTCGGAGCGTCCTCTTTTGATTCTTCAATTTCTTCTCTCTCTACTTCAATTTCTTTTTGAATCCTACCTTCCAACTCTCTTCCGCTTCTAAGCTGTACGGGTTTAACTTGCTCTTTATTCTGGTCTTTTGGATTTGATTCAATATTACTATGAAGTGTTCCTTGGGATCTATTACTTAATGAACTTGCAATTTGCCCAAGTTGATTCTCAATATTTCTAATTGCAGCTTCTTAACTTTGTAACTGATTACCCATTTGTCACCACTTCTTCTATTGACAACTTCTTATCCTTAAATTGTGTATTACTATTGATTCCTAGAGGATAAGTAGATCTATAACTTCTAATCCCTTGGTTGTTCCAGTTTCCTAATGTGTTTACTTGGTTGTTCCCCCATTACTGATTATTACCACCCGAATTGTTATTCCAGTTAAAGTTGGTATGGTTCTTCCAACCTGGGTTATAATAATTGGAACACGGGTTATTCTGCTTATTATTTATGACATTCAAAATCTCTAATGATGTTTGAGAATCTACCATATGGCCTATTGAATTCTTTACAATCATGGAAATTGATTGAGAAAAATTCATTCCAAATTGGTCTAACTTCCTTGAAATTGTAGCAACTTGATTTCCTAACATAGTAAATGCATAAATTTCATGAATATTGGCTACTTTCTTTAGATTCACCCTCTAAGAAGGCCAATGAAAATTATTGGTAGCCATCTCTTCAATTAAAGCATAAGCGTCATGAAATGGTTTTGACATTAGCAGCGACATCAATAATAGATCTAAGAGAACCAATTAATCCATTATAAAAGGTTTGAATTATTAACAACGACATCAATAATTGATCTAAGAGAACCAATTAATCCATTATAAAAGGTTTGAATTATTAACTCGTATAGCATGGTGTGGACACTTTCTTAAGAGTTCTTTTAATCTTTCCCATGCTTCATAAATAGGTATTGCATTGTGGATATTTGCTTAAGAGTTCTTTAAATTATTCCCATGCTTCATAAATAGATTCCCCTTCAAACTGATTAAAAGTGTAATATCATTTCAAAGCTTCACAATTTTTTATGGTGGAAAATATTTAGCAAGGAATTTTTGTGCAAAATCACCTCAAGTTCTGATAGATCCAGGTGCTAAAGATTTTAACCACATCTTAGCTTTATCCCTCTGTAAGAAAGGAAATAACCTAAGTCTTATGACATCATCTGAAATACCATTGTATTTAAATGTAACACACAATTTTAGAAAATTGGTAAGATGTAAATTTGGATCTTCAGTTGGTGATCTCCCAAACTGATTATTTGGAAAATAAGTTTAAGCTCAAATGAATTAGCCACAATAGTAGGTTTTTGAATACTATAATGAAGTTCATCTAAAGTAGGGTTGGCATAATCTCTTAAAGGTCTAAAATCTTGAAGAATTTCAACATTTTGATTATTTTGGTTTCCCATTTCTGTTATTTTTTTTGATTTTTCAAGATTTTTAATTTTTTTTGGTTTTTCTGATTTTTATAATAGTTCTTTCTAATTCAGAATTGTAGGGCACTCGTCCTTCAGAACCTGAACTACGCATACACTAACATAAAATAAAATAAAATAAAATAAAATAAAATAAAATAAAACATTAAAAATAAGATAAAATATTTAAAGTTTAAATATGACTTTCTAAAAATAGAAATTTACTTAGTTTTCTTCCCCAACAACGGTGCCAAAAACTTGATCCCGACTTAATGCTTATGCATAGTATAGCAATGATTTTGATTGGATTTTTCACTTATATTTCCTTATTTTGCAACAAAACCAAAAACATGATCTTGAAGAAAAATAACAATTTAACTTTTTAATTTATATATATTTATATTAGGATACTATGCAAGTATACGTATCGTTATCAAGTAATATAAGACTTTTTGATTAAGACCTGAAATTCAAACCCACCACGGAAGATTATGCAATATGCACTTTTTAGAAAGTTTTTCTATTTTTAAAAAGATAATTACTTAGGGAAGATTATGTAATATGCACTTTTTAGAAAGTTTTTCTATTTTTAAAAAGATAATTACTTAAATTAAAAACTATTTTTGCAGGAATTTAAATTTTAAATATTATTGCTATTTTTGATATTGTAACGAAACAGTAACAACTTAAAAAGATAACTAATTTTTTTGTAGAAGAAAAGTACTTAATATGAAAATATCTTTCTTCTTATCATGAATCAGTAATAAGTATAGAAATTTTGTTGTGAAAGTATGCAAATTGTGCTGTGACAAATAGTAACAATAATATTCTTTACCCTTACTAGAGATGCTATAAAGAACATTGGCTAATTTATAGTTGAATAGTTCTGAAGACTGGCTAGGCAGGGAAGATACTAGCTCTCACTCTAGAGTTCCCTTGATTCCCTCCACCTGGGGCTAGCAGGGAAGATACTAGCTCTCACTCTAGAGTTCCCTTGATTCCCTCCACCTGGGGGCTAACAGGCTAGATAGGGAAGATACTAGCTCTCACTCTAGAGTTCCCTCGATTCCCTCCACCTGAGGGCTAACATCCGGTTATCAGAACCTAAAATAATAAACTAAGTTGAGAGCTTTAACCAGTCACTTTAAAGTCTTCTAACTTTACACCCATCAACTAATATTTCCCTATTTATTTGCACTCAATCATTTGAACTACATTCTCATTCGTACAACCTCATGTGATTATTTCCAATTGTTGACTGAGACAATACCAGCCCGGTTCTTACATGTTCTCACAACAAATTTTAACATTAATTGTTGACTAAGACAATACCAGCCCGGTTCTTACATGTTCTCACAACAAATTTTAACATTTAGGAATGACCAAATCAAGAAGCAAATGAAGTGCATGGATTTAAATCATCACAACTTCTTCCAACATTCCATCCCGGTTCTTACATGTTCTCACAATAAATTTTAACATCTGGATTGGCCAAATCAAGAAGTCATCCCAGTTCTTACATGTTCTCACAACAAATTTTAACATCTGGATTGGCCAAATCAGTTGTTGACTGAGACAATACCAGTCTGGTTCTTACATGTTCTCACAACAAATTTTAACATCTGGATTGGCCAAATCAAGAAGTAAAACAATACCAGCCCGGTTCTTACATGTTCTCACAACAAATTTTAACATCTGGATTGGCCAAAAAATACCAGCCCGGTTCTTACATGTTCTCACAACAAATTTTAACATCTGGATTGGCCAAATCACCATCCCGGTTCTTACATGTTCTCACAATAAATTTTAACATCTGGATTGGCCAAATCAAGAAGTCATCCCAGTTCTTACATGTTCTCACAACAAATTTTAACATCTGGATTGGCCAAATCAAAAATAAATGAAGTGTCTGGATTTAAATCATCACAACTTCTTCAAACATTAAAGATCAATGATCTCCACAACTTTCATCCAATACTTAATTACTTATCATTTTAAGAAGAAAGATAAAGAAAAATACTCAGACTCCATGGAGAAAACAAAACCACACTTTAGTTTAAAAGAAAAAATCATTGTCAAACCAACAACTTCTTGATTAAAACCAAAAGTAGTATATATAGGAAAGATAAAACTTATCTCAAGTCTTCCACCAAACTCTTAAAAGTTCCTTTGAATCTCCTCTTTTACAACCACTCAAAACAAAAAAACAAAAAGGATAAAGTAAATAAAAAGTGGTTCCTGAAAATCTCTCCGAACGAACTCCCAAGATAAGAACTTTCAAAACTTGCCAATATTTTCAGGACTCTTTTCTAAGTCCTCTCTTCTTTCTTTTATAGTTTTCCAAGAGGTGTCTTGGGATCTCTTCAAAATGTGTCCTGGTTCGATGTATTTGCCCAAGAGACACTCCTTTTCATGATAATTTTCATCCATGGTGGTTACAACCATCTTTTAAGCCAATAGGTGCCTAAAAAACCTCTTCAAAATTTGTGAAAACCGATTTTACTCATCTAGTAACTGCCACTGGCGCTTAAACGTGGGGTCTTGCTGCTTAGATGCGGCCTTCTCTATTTAACTGGTGCGTAAGCACTAGATCTGACACTTAGGCGCCAAAACTCCTTTTGCACAATTTTTCGCCTTTTTGCTCCAAATTTGATCCTTTTTTCACTCCTTTAAGCATTTTTTCCATTTTTACTTGTATCTGCAAGAAAAACACAAAAACAAATATCTCAAAAATAATTATAAAGATGTGCATAAAAATAATATATATTTTAGGTGTATCAATTACGAGGGACCTTTAAAGAATGTCGTCAGTCGACGGGAAAAGGAAGTGCTACCCTCAATGCTAAGGTTGACCACCGAAGACTGTGCGTCACTAAAAAGAAAGAACATGATGGTACAACAGAACCTAATAGAGGGGTCCAGCCGTCTACCATCCATGATAGCTACGCCAACTGGGGGCCTCGTCATTGCTGATAATGAAAGATTACCAGACTCTCCGCTACGAAGAACACCGGGTAGAAATGCTAGCCGCCGAAAGTAGAGGGCTTTCTTACAAGATGAGAAAAGACGCCAAAAAGAGGTAGAAAAATTACTCACTCTTATTCCTGAAGGGAACATTTATGACCCAGGCTGAGAGAAACTTCTTCTAGCTTGCCTGCCATAGATGATGAATCCAGGTTTGTTACAGAGCCAGAAATACCAGTAGCTTCAGATTTTCTGTGCACAAGTTTCCTTACTTGCAATGCTGAAATACCTACATGATCGTCGGCTATAGGGGCATTCGTGGAATGCCCGGACTGCAATGTCTTACACCTACAACACTACAGTACCTTAGAGGAGTACGCCTCTATAGATGATGGATCTCAGACTGCTGATTAATTGATAGAGGCAGAGCCATATGTCCCATTGGATGCAGAGCCATATGTTTCGAGGGGTACAGAGTCATACGTCCCGTCAGACGCAGAATCATATATTCCGTTAGAGCCAAAGTCAGCACCAATTTGGGTTCTCGCCACCGTTGAAACAAGGGAGCTTCCTCGACATCCTCCAATCATAAGCACAGTAGAATATTACAGAAAAAGCAAAGTGAACAAAAGAAATTTTGAATTCTACAAAAAGGTACAAGGGAGGTTCATTATCATACTAAAGGATTGGAATTATACACCAGGGCCTTCTCAGAGAGTGATGAACAAAATATTCTTGACTGCATTTTTGACCTAAGGGACAGAGGTCAGGCAGGCCTGCTCATGGAAAGGACCTATTCTGAGCCGAGGAAATGGATGTGATGAAAAGGGAGAATTACTATCCAGTGTGGGTGCTGCTACAACTTTAAAAATGACAGACAAGGGAATCCTCTTGTGATTCTCAGACATGATTAGGTGGATCCACTACCACCAATTAGAAAGTGGATGATTAAAAGAATGGTCAGGTGGAGTATACTGCCCGCTATTTGCACTCCTAACAGTTGCATTATCAACATCTACGATGAAGGTGATTGCTTTCCTCCACATATAGACCACCATGACTTTGTGAGACCTTTCTGTACGGTTTCATTCATGAGTAAAAGAAACATCTTATTTGGGAAAGAAATTGACCTCAATGGCCTAGGTGAGTTCAGAGGATCTGTGGAGATTCCCCTACCAGTTGGCTCAGTACTTGTTGTTAAAGGCAACGGTGCAGACGTTGCCAAGTACTGTATTCCAGGAGTACAACACCGTAGGGTGTCTGTGACCTTCCGATGAATGGATGACAACAAATTACTGAATAGATTTCAGCCAGATCCAGAACTATAGGAGCTGCTACCATACGAGCTATGAGAGGGTTGTACCTCTAAGTACATGTAAAGGGAACTCTATTCTTGAGCGTGGCTTAGATGGTTTGCTCGATTAGGAGCTCGTCACAATAGGAACATATGTTCAAAGGATTCTTTTCTTCTTTACTACATTATAGCAAATATGATATATATCAGAGATACTCAGCCTATGATATGTACTTGGCATGAGATATTTTGGTTGTACTTTGATGCAGTTAGCATATTGCACTTTTTGAGGCGTTAGCCTAAACTTGATCTGTAACATTTATTGGAGTAGATTAATGAAGTTTCTTTCAAAAATTTGTCTGTTTGTTTAATTGCCCCAATTGTGCGATGGATAAAAGCCATGAACCATAAGTTGGTTCAAAATTACAATGAACAAAGAACGAAATAACAAAATTTGACAATAATAATAAAAAAAAATAAATAAAAAATGAAATAACCAACAAACAAACAATAAAAAAAATTTCTTTAAAAAATCAATTAACTAAAATTAAATTTTTGAAAAAGTATTTTTAAAATTAAACATGATAAAAAACAACATGAAAAGAACATAAATTTGTTGAGTTGATTCTCTTGATTTCGAGGTCTCTTACTCTTTGCTCGCGTAACATAACTATCTTTATCTGCATTAATTCTCTTAACATCCCCACAGAGTTTCATGTTCTGCACAAAACATCACAAAAATTTTACAAATCTTCTTCAACAATGTTAACCTTTGCACAGGAAACCTATCTTTGGATTCAACATCACCAATTCTCATTTTTGAATCAATCATTTACTTTTGATTCACTCCTTTGAGGTCGGTACTCATCTTCTGATACTCTCTTTTGAGATTTATCATTACCTTTAAATTCTCATTTTTGAATCAGTCCTTAACTTCTGATTCACTCCTTTAAGGTCAGTCCTCACCTTCCAACTCTCTTTTGAGATTGATCATTAACTTTCAATTCTCATTTTTGAATCAGTCCTTAACTTCTGATTCACTCATTTGAGGTCAGTCCTCACCTTCTGACAATCTCTTTTGAGATTAATCATTAACTTTCAATTCTCATTTTTGAATCAGTCCTCAACTTTTGATTCACTCCTTTAAGGCCGATCCTCACCTTCCGACACTCTCTTTTGAGATTGATCATTAACTTTCAATTCTCATTTTTGAATCAGTCCCCAACTTTTGATTCACTCATTTTCGAGGTCAGTCCTCACCTTCCGACACTCTCTTTCGAGATTGATCATTAACTTTCAATCCTCATTTTTGAATCAGTCCTTAACTTCTGATTCACTGCTTTTCGAGGTCGGTCCTCACCTTCCGACACTCTCTTTTGAGATTGATCATTAACTTTCCATTGTCATTTTTAAATCAGTCCCCAACTTCTGATTCACTCCTTTTTGAGGTCGGTCCTCACATTCTGAAACTCTCTTTTGAGACTGATCATTAACTTTCCTCATTTTTGAATCAATCCTTAACTTATGGTTCACTCCTTTTCGAGGTCGGTCCTCACCTTCTGACACTCTCTTTTGAGACTGATCATTAACTTTCAATCCTCATTTTTGAATCAGTCCTTAACTCCTTTTCGAGGTTGGTCGTCACCTTCCGAAACTCTCTTTTAAGATTGATCATTAAATTTCAATTCTCATTTTTGAATCAGTTCGCAACTTCTGATTCACTCCTTTTCGAGGTCGATCCTCACCTTCCGACAATCTCTTTTGAGATTGAACATCAACTTTCAATTCTATTTTAGAATCAGTCCTTAACTTCTGATTCGCTCTTTTTGAGGTCGGTCCTCACCTTCTGACACTCTCTTTTGAGATTGATCATCAACTTTCAAGTCTCATTTTAGAATCAGTCTTTAACTTCTAATTTGTTATTTTCGGGGTCGATCCTTAATTTCCGACTCTCTTCCTGAAATTGATCATTAACTTTTAATTCTCATTCTATAATCAGTCCTTAACTTATGATTCGTCTCTTCTTTTGAGGTCGGTCCCTAACTACCGACCCTCTTTCAAAATTAATACTTAAACTTCAATTCCCACTTCGGGGTCAGCACTTACATCTAATTCTCATCCTCTATGGACACTTGAAATCTGATAACTCAAAACCAACTCTCCAATCCCTAGCGAGAGTTCCTACCTCTTCACTTTGATCAAGTATTCATCTGCTAATTCTCCAGTTGAAACAAATAACAGACACAATTCTAAACTCCTTTTGTGTCTGTTGACTTAGGAGTTTGTATTAGTTTATTTGTTCTTATCGGTCAACGAAAATATGTGCGGTGTGCTTGCCCAGCACACCACACCTATTTGGGGGGTCCATTTATTGACCTCACTTTTGGTTGAGGTCTAGTTCTTCCACTTTATTAGCCTAGGGTCTTGCCATAAGACCTTCTTGTTGACTATTC
Source organism: Phalaenopsis hybrid cultivar (assembly GCA_002079205.1). Classification (NCBI taxonomy): domain Eukaryota; kingdom Viridiplantae; phylum Streptophyta; class Magnoliopsida; order Asparagales; family Orchidaceae; genus Phalaenopsis; species Phalaenopsis hybrid cultivar. The sequence continues at coordinate 146,569 of JXCR01042085.1, forward strand.
CTAGAAAACTAGAAAAGGAATCCTCACCATTAGAAATTCCAAACACCTCTTTACTTAACTTGAAGCTCTACATATTGGTCATAAACTCTAGCACTTAGTAGGTGAGGTCATTATGAGGAAGCTCAAGGAGAGTCCCCATAGGACTACTTGACCTTAGGGTTGACCCTGGGTGTTGGTCTAGATCTAAGGCATTCACTACGATCACCTCACTCACAATCACTCAGTACCCTAAAACCCAAAATCTTCTTCACTTTAATCCCTTAATCCTTTGGGAGACTCATGTAGATGGTCCCATAAACCCACTAGCCCTAGTCTAGGGTTTAGCTAAGACCAGTACATACAGGACCCAAATGGGGTTTCCATTGGTCCATGGTTTATTTATGGTGGTTGGCACCCTAATTCTACCAAAGATACCTAATTTGGCCTTTTGCACCTAAACTCCCCAAAATTACCTAAATACCCTTGAATAAGTTTGGCCAAAATTCCCAAATTTATCCAAAATACCCAAATTTATTTAAAAATCATTTCAAACCTTTTGAAAATACCCAAATTACCCGAAATCACAAAAAATTGCCAAATTACCAAAATGCCCCTCCTTTGCCCAAAATTTCAAAAATTCCAAAAAATCCTAAAAATTTTCCAAAACCTTCCAAATATTCCCCATTTCATTTTTTTCAACTACCACATGACCTAATTTGGCCAATTTGACCATTTTTGTCCAAAACCCCCAAATTGCCCTTAAAAGGCCTCATCTCCTCAAATCCACCTCAAATGTCCATCAAATTGGTCCCAATTTCCACTAATTTCAATATTAAACTTAAATTCACCTTCCATGTGACCAATTTAAATAAAATTCATGCTTGATTGGCCCATACTTTGAGCCCAATTTTGATTTAGCTCAAAGCCCCAATTTTGGCCACATGACCTAATCTCACTCAATTAAACTCATAGGCCACTCAATTTGCCACAATTTATGTTGAAAACTCTTCATAACATTCCTAAATATCAAAATTTACTTTCAATTGGCCTTGGTGAAGCCTCAATTTTATTTAATTTCAACCTAAGTCAAAAGCCCCAAATTTTGTCGCAAATTGAATATGCCTCTAAATTTCACCAAATTGATTATCTTAAACCCAAAATTAGCACCCAATTCATGTTCAAAAATCTTCATGACATTCTTATTGACAATTATCAACAATAAATTTGGACTTAGCCCAAGCTTATCCCAATCTAAACCCAAGTCTAGCCCAACATGCTGAAATTCACCAAAATTCCAAAATCCTTCAAATTGACCCTCCATTTGAACTCAAAATTCTTTCAATTCTTCACAAAAAATATTCATTACAATCATCCACATCAAATGCATCAATAAATTGGGTCAATTAACATGGCTAGTAAAGCCCAAACCTAAGTCTTGGTCATTTGCACCCACTTGGACCCATGCACCAAAATTGACCTAGACATATCAAATTGATCAAGGCAAGGCCACCACAACCAATTTTTGGACACTATTGACCCAGAAAAACCCCATGGAACCAACCAAATGATCCATGGACTAAGGATTCCACAAATTAAGGTATTTCATTCCATATTTGCTTAAGCCAAAGATATTTTTGCCAAAACTAAACACCAACCCATTTAATTGTTGTGATATATTCCCCTGGTTCACCTGACCTCCGAGCCACCTCCCCTGGCCTGGTCGACCGGCTAGTGGCCAGAAAATGTCCAAAATGAGAGCCATCCCCATGGAATCAAACCCGAATCAAACCCAATTCAAACATAGAGGCCACCTTATCTAAATTAAATCTTAGAGCCTCTCTGCCCTCCACCTAAGCAAGCACTTTCACCCCCCAATTAGCCATGACAACCACACAAAAGCCCATTTTATAAAAAGCTCACCTCCACGGCCATGGAGGGTGTGCTAAAAATTTCTCAGAGAGAGCCCTCCAAATTACTCCTAAAGCCTCTTTGGGATCTCTACAGTGTAACCCAACCAGCACATTGCCCTGAATCCCCTTACCAGAGTTCAATTTTTGAGCTCAAAACCTTGCCAGAGACAGGATAGAGCTCTCCACACCTCTAAACTCAACACAAATCAAATTAATCTCACCCACAACTTTTCCACAAAAAATAATAAAAAGCCCCATCAAATCCCCCTCATAAAGAGTTCCTAGCATAGCTTTAAACTAACACCTAAAATTGAGCTTGGTCGAATTCATACCTAAGCCTTTCACCACAGTAAGAGGCTTAATCCCTAGCCTCCTTGGACCTCAATGAACGTGCCAAGCACCTATGTTCGAAGCTTCCCATTTCAGAGCAAAGGTATTGAACTCCCCCTCTTCCCGAGCCTATTTTGATTCTCCATTTTATTAGGCTTAATTTATTTGCATGATTACTGTATTGATGTGTTCGTTACACTTAGACGAGCATTTAGAAAAAAAAACCCCACTTAATTTGGATAAGAAATGAGTGAGATCTCGAGCTTTGAAAATGGATGGTTCTCGGGCTAAGGCATTGGGAACGATGACGGGGAGCTGTCCGATCGCGCGTTTATCTCATCAACGGACCATATCTAGCCGGACAGTGCCTTCGTACATTAACCACAAGCTGAGTCAGTGCTGAGGTAGATGGCGGCGTTGAATGGGAGCGTAACACGTGGAGTTTCAGAGCCGCCTAGGATCTAGTCAGCGCCGCATGTTTAAATAGATAAATAGGTATTTTCTGATTTAAATAAATAGCCCTAACTTCAAAAATGTATATCTCGGTGTAGAAAAATTACAAAAATAAAATCTTGCTCAGTGAACAGAGGAGAATAAAGTGGAAATAATTTGAAGTTTATTTGATGCATATTTTATTTTTAATTAATTAAATATGGTTTGAGTATTTTAATTTTCCACGCTTGTAGACATTTCATCATGACTTAAAATTTTGGCATGTTGTTTCCTCTGTCTTTGGGAACATCCTCTGATTTTTTCAAAGTGAGACAGAGATTCATATTTATTAAGTTTATGCCTATTATTTGCATAAATTAATCATAATAATTAGCATGCTACTCAGAAAATTCCAACAAAATTTTGGAAAGTTTGCTATGATCAGAGAACCCTTTAGAAAATATTTAATGGGTTAAGTCATTAAGAATGCACTTAATTTCCACCAACTCCAAAACACAAAGAAAATTAATTTTGAGAAATACGAACATCTAAATGACTTAATTTTTAATCTCAACTGTGATTTTTAAAGTTCAGAGAACTCCCTATAAAAATTTCAAAACATTTGGAGCTCATTTAATAACTCAAATTGATTTTTTAAGTTAAATGACCTTTTTGGTACTAAAATAATTTTTAACAATTAAAATATAACTCAATAAATTATAAAAAATGGTTTTTAGAGTTCTCAGTGATCAGAGGAATTTTCTAAAAATAAAAACTTCATTTTTAGCCTATTTTTAAAATTTAAATAATTAAAAAATGAGAAAAATCATAAGAATAATAAAATTCATGGAAATTTTCTAAATTATTTCCTAAGCACTTAGGAACAATTGGAATATTTTTCTTAATTTTTAAAGTGACGATGTTGAATTTTAAATCTTAAAATAATTTTAAAAGGCTAAAAATAGATTTTCTCTAAAATAATTCTGACAATTCAAAGAAAAATTGGAAAAATATGAAATTTGTTTCTCTAGCTTCCTTGACCTCAGAAATTTTTAATAAAAATATTTAAATTAATTTTTCACATTCAAAATATTTTGTATTTAATAAATACTCAAAAAATTAAAATAATTATTAAAATTCAAATATAATTCAATAAATAATGAAATTTGGCCCAAATAGTTCTCTGGTCTAAGTCTACCACCAGTAAAAATTTCAAGGGTTTAGGCTTTATCTTGGTCAAGTTATGGATTTGTCTTTAAAAAATACTTTTTTGCATTAAAATAAATATGTAAATTAAATTAAAATTTGAAAAAAAATCACATTCTCTCATTTGATGTCTTAATTGATCGATGAGTGAGGTGGGATAAAAATTTTAAAGTCATTTGAATTAAATTTGACAAATCATGAAGTGATAGAGCCTTAAGGGCAAAAATGTAATTTTGGAAATTTGACATTAATTAACCTTTAGGCTTAATTCAAGGAGGGAAAAGGGTAACCTAAGATTTTAATTAACTTATTTGGATGATTGAAACACAAGGGGATTAATTGGTAGAAACCAACCTCACTCTTTCATAAATCAAGGGATAAATTTGTAATCTTAAATGTATTAAAATTAGGAAGTCTATTAAATTAAATGATCTTAGACTTAGGGGTATGACTTTGGAAGTTGATAAATCACTAATTTAATACCCCTACTTGATGTGCAAATGACATTTAAGTGTTTTGAAAGTGAATAATTATTATCACTTAAAAAATTCAACTTCTTTCAAAATAACCAAGACATCTACCTAGGTCTAAAGGGCTTAGTGGTGACTTAAGCTAAAATCAAATTTGATTAAATAAGAATTAGAAGAATGAATATAATGTAAAACATCTTTGAACACCATAAGCCCAAGTTAGAACTCAAATTGGCTAAGTGTTTCAATAATGCTAACTTGCCCCCTTTAAGGATCTTCACCCACATAACTTCCAAATTAAATGGTAAATGATAACTACCTTACTCTTAAGGATAATTGAAACATCAATATTCATTGAGCATTAAAGGTATTTACAGGATGGGTTATTAAATAACATAATAAGTTTAAAAAGAGCTCGAGACTTTTCACCAGATGATGAGAAGGAAGCATGGACCTGCTTCTTTCTCCAGATTAGTTGGATACATGGGAGATCTACTAAACTTAATATGTTTTGCTTAACAAAAATCATCCTTAATCAAACCAGTAGGGACCCACCAAGATATGACCTAGGTTTAGGTAGGTCACTAAAACCTTACTTTTTCTGCTTTACAGAAAATGCTCTAACATGCATTTTAAGTTTCAGGTGGTGGAATGAGAAGACTCGCCAAGTACGCTTATATAGTTTACAAAATTATCATTTCTTAAGCTTTCCACACTGTGCTTACTTACCTGCATGTATGGACAAAACACAAACTTGCATGCTAAACAACGAGTCGCCCTGCATGAAAACTAAAACTGTCACGATAGCCACAAAACCAAACCAAAACCCAAAACCAAAATTAAAATTAACCAAGATAAAAATCACCTCCACTACATTCAAAATATAAGACAACTCAAAATTTAATCACAAACATTACACAAAACTACAACTTCAACTATTCGAAATATAAAACAACTTAAAATTTAATCACAAACATCACACAAAACCACAACTTCAACTAAATTTAAATATAAAACAGCTCAAAATTTAATCACAAACATCACACAAAACTACAATTGCAACTAAATTAAGACGTCTCTATCTGATGATCGAGAATCCCTCAGAGGAGGTAACCTACGGTTGCTAACGAGGCTTCCCACAGTCTTGATGATCGGGAATCCCTCGGAGGAGGTAACCTACGGTTGCTAACGAGGCTTCCAATGGTTTAAATGAAATCAAAATTTAATCACAAACATCACATAAAACTACAACTTCAACTAAATTAAGATGTCTCTATCGGAATCCCTTAGAGGAGGTAACCTACAGTTGCTAACAAGGCTTCCCACGGTTTAAATTAAATTATGGAACTCAGGGAAACCTACGGTTGCTAACGAGGCTTCCCACGGTTTAAATGAAATTATGGAGCTGATTAAGTTGGGTTTAGTAAGTTCATTTGGACTGAGTGAATCCCACAACTTCAACTAAATTAAGATGTCTCTATCGGATGATCGGGAATCCCTCGGAGGAGGTAGAGGCTTCTCACGATTTAAATGAAATTATGGAACTCATTAAGTTGGGTTTAGTAAGTTTACGGTTGCTAACGAGGCTTCCCACGGTTTAAATGAAATTATGGAACTCATTAAGTTGGGGTAAATTGCAACTAAATTAAGATGTCTCTATCAGATGATCGGGAATCCCTCGGAGGAGGTAACCTTGGTTGCTAACGAGGCTTCCCACAGTTTAAATGAAATTATGGAACTCATTAAGTTGGGTTTCATAAGTTGCTAACGAGGCTTCCCAAGGTTTAAATGAAATTATGGAACTCATTAAGTTGAGTTTAGTACACAACTTCAACTAAATTAAGATGTCTCTATCGGATAGAATCCCTTAGAGGAGGTAACCTACAGTTGCTAACAAGGCTTCCCACGGTTTAAATTAAATTATGGAACTCAGGGAAACCTACGGTTGCTAACGAGGCTTCCCACGGTTTAAATGAAATTATGGAGCTGATTAAGTTGGGTTTAGTAAGTTCATTTGGACTGAGTGAATCCCACAACTTCAACTAAATTAAGATGTCTCTATCGGATGATCGGGAATCCCTCGGAGGAGGTAGAGACTTCTCACGGTCTAAATGAAGTTATGGAACTCATTAAGTTTAGTTTAGTGAATTCATTTAGACTAAGTGAATTCAATAGAAAATAGTGGCATCATAATGAGGGAACCGTAGAATCCTAACCAGTGTCTCTCTAATCAACTTTAACATCCCCCATAAAACTTAAAGAACTACAATCATAGGGCCACCTGGTTTGACATCATAATTGGACACCCTAGAAAACTTGAACTTGTCACGTCAAGGAGCTTGAAGCTAACATGGTGGGCAACACGACCATCTTTAATAGCAAAACATGTATTCCCTAACTAAACCAACTTACTTCCTCAGAATAAAACAACAAATCCATAGGACTTCGGGGTAGTTTGCTTATGTAACATAAATCTTCACCTCATCTTTAGGCCTTTGTACCGCTCGGTTGTACAATATAAGCCCTAACTCGTTTTAAGATTCCGAAGTTTTTCTCCTTCACGACCTAAATCCTCACATCTTCCAGGCTATTTTTGTGATCATTTCACATGAATGTATGCCCTAACAAAAAAAATCTGTTGGATGAAACACTTAAATAACTTCTCCTCAAACCTGAAGCCAAACAATAAAATAGATTGGGGGGTCACCCAGGTTCTCCTTCGGATCCATGACATCCCCTAGTTCTTCCTCTTTTGGATTCCAAAAATAGAATGTTCCAAATTTGAACCATTCCCATTTCACACGTCTTCGTTCGATCTCATTGAAAAGTATATCCTTTTGAAATCCTTGAAGATAATATTTCCTGATTTTTATTGAGAGTTTTCTTAGATGACTTCGGTCATTTAGGATGTAATTAACTATAGGGGCTTGCCCTTATAGGAAGCTCGTCGAAACCCAGCTTAATATAAACTCAATTTAATTCTTCATATTAAATAGGAGAAATTTTTGGCAAATAAAAATGGTTCCTTATACCAAACGGACGTCATACATTTCTTAGATTATTTGATTGAGCCTCACCCTCAAGTCTTATGTTCATCTTTTGGGATAGATACATGATTTTGAGGTATAGCGTTCTTTCATTTAAACTATGAAAAATATGGGGTCAGTTTGATTTAATATTTTTCTAAACCTAAATTTATATGTAAATTAAAATGTCCTTCCAAAGCAGGTGATGGGATTTTTATTCCGGTGATCGAGAGCTTTTTACATGCAACTCCTCCAACCAAAATAGAACCGACAGTACACTGAGTGGGGGTCCTGAACGTCGTTCAATAGGCCTACAAGGCTTCTAGTAACTTGTTGTGCCAATCTCTTTTGTTTTCGTCTAGTATTTTCTTTAAAATTTGTACCAATGTCTTGTTGAAGGCTTCAGCCAGGCCATTTGCTCTGGGATAGTAAATTGTAGAGTATCTCCAATCTATATCGTGTCTTTTGATGAAATTGTTGATTTTTGTGCTTTTAATGGCTGTCCCATTGTCAAAAATTATTCGTCATGGTACTCTAAAATGGTAGAAGATTTGGCTTTTGAAGAATTGAAGGACGTGTTGTGCCGTAACCTATTGTAACGGTATTGCCTCAGCCCATTTGGAGAAATAATCATAGTGGCAATTATAAACCTATGTCCTTTGGAGGATGGAGGGTCTATCGAACCTATTATGTCCGTACCCCAACACTCGAATGTCCACAAGACAACGGTTGGGTGTAGCATATTTGGAGGCTAGTGCAAGACCACCCCATGCACTTGGCACTGGTGACATCTTCTGGCTGTATCTATGTAGTCGGATATCATTGCTGGCGAATAATATTTGAGTTTTTTGATCTTCATTTTCATTTTCAGCCCTGACTAGTGAGTGCCACACAATTCAACATGTACTTCTTTGACAATATTTTGTGCTTCAGCTTTGCTTAAACATCCTAGCCACATCTGGTCGAATGATCTCCTGTAGAGGAAATCACTAACTAAGGCGTATGACATAGCCCTTTTTGAAATGTGATGTGCTTCAGACTTATCCTCTGGTAGCTTTCCAGTATGCAAATATTGTATTAATGACTTGTGCCAATCTTCATTGATATCAGCAACTGCATTTATAACTTCTTCTTTTCTGATTTTATGTAGAGTTTCGAGGTTGATTCAAGACAAAACTTATCTTCCTTGTACTGTGATTTTAATGGAATCCTCTGGGGGACACGCTAGCTGCTTAGCGAGTATTGCTAGAGTGTCAGCATAAGCATTATCTTCCCTTAGAATTTGGTAGAAAGTCACACTTGGGATCTGCTCCAGCAGCTTCATCATGTACTGATGGTATTGTGCTAGCCATGGTTTCAAAATTTTGTATTGTCCAATGACTTGCTGGATGACGAGTTGTGAGTCACCATAGATGGAACTATTTGTTATATCCATTAAGATTGTCAATTCCAATCCAGTGATTAAAGCCTCATATTCTGCTTCATTGTTGGTGCACAGCTCTATCAGGTGGTATGAGAACCTCAACATGCCCTTATCTGGCGTGATAAAGATCAACCCGATTCCTTCTTTTTCAGTGTAACTGTGCCTGATCCTTTGTCCTTTCTAGCAGATGAAGCTCCGTCAAAGTACATTTTCAGTGTTGCACACTGGAGAATTTCATTTGTAGTATCTGCTCATCTAGTAGTTCATCATTGAGAGGGGACCTAGCTGGCAGTGGGTGTGTAGTGAGAAAGTATGCTAGAATCTGTCCCTTGATAGCACGGAGGGGAACAAAAGTTATATCAAATTGCAATAAAATCATTAACCATCTTGCTAGACATTTGGAGAGTGTTGGTAGGGTCATCAAATATTGCAACAGATTAACTTTCAAGATTAGGGTAATCTTAAGAGAAACCATGTAATGTCTAAGTTTTTGGGCGGCAAAAATCAAAGCTAGAAAATGCTTCTCAATAGGTGGATACCTTATCTCCGTCGGTATTAGATGACGACTCAAATAGTAGAGTGCATTTTCTTTACCCTCATCATTGACTTGGGCTAAGAGGGCTCTAAGAGAGTCATCTAAGGCTGCAGTATAAAGTATCAACGGTTTCCTTGGTATAGGGGCTGCCAAAATAGGAGGTGTCATTAAATATTGTTTAACTTCCTCAAAAGCCCGTTAGCATTTCTCTTCCTAAATGAATTCGACATCCTTTTTAATTAATGTTGAGAAGGGGTGACACCAACCTAATAGATTAGAAATAAAGCGTCTCAAATATGACAACTTCTCTTGGAAGGAACGTAGTTGCTTCAACGTTTTAGGAGGAGGCATTTTAAAGATAGCTTGAATCTTATCTGGGTCGATCTCAATTCCTCGATGACAGACAACAAATCCTAGAAACTTCCTAGAGGTAACGCCAAAGGTGCACTTTAAGGGATTCATTTTAAGGTTATATCGTCATAATCGTTCGAACACGATCCTCAAATCGTACAAATGGTCTATCTTTCATTTAGTTGTAATGACCAAATCATGCACGTAACACTCTACTTGATTGTGAATGAGATCATCAAAAATCTTTATCATTGTACGTTGGTATGTTGCTCTAGCATTCTTTAGGCCGAACATCATCACTGTATAATAAAAAATTTTGGTAGGTGTTCTGAAGGTTGTAAGTACTGCATCCTTGGGAGCCATCTTGATTTGGTTGTATCCCAATGATCCGTCCATGAAGGAGAAAATCTCCCATGTTGAAGCGATATCCACCATCATTTCTAGTATATGTAATGGAAACTCTTCTTGTGGACATGCTTTTTTCAAATCTCTGAAGTCGACACAAACATGTATTTGTCCATTTTTCTTCTTAACAGGTACAATGTTAGCCAATCACGTGGGGTTTTGCTCCTCTTTTACAAAGTAAGCATCTATTAATTTCTTCACTTCAGTGATGACTTGCTGCTCTATTTCGAGGCACATTCTTTTGGGAGCTTGTTTCACTAGGGTTATATTCTTATCCACCCTGAGTTTATGAACTGCAACCTCTGCTGATAGTCCTGACATTTCATCATAGCTCTATGCGTAGCAGTCTTTGAATTCTATTAGCAATTTGATCAGTTGTAAAGATTCTTCATCGTTGAGTAGAGAACTTATAAATGTGGGTCGTGGTTGTTCTTCCATCTTAAGGTTGATTTCCTTTAATTCATCAACAGTGCATTTAATTTCCTCCTCAAATTCTAGTGGAGCATCATCTATTAGCTTATCAGTAGAGTCTTTCTCTACATCGAGGCAATCCTCTTCTAATTCACTAGTAACAATCATGCTGAATTCTGAATCATCGACTGGTCCGACCGTACCAAATCTGAGACACTCTTTCGAGTTTGGAGTTTGAATTTTAACATTCCATAAATTTTCAAAAATTTAAAATTTATCTTTTGGTATTTATTTTGGTAAGTGTCCCTATTGAATTAACTTTTGTACACAAGACGAAAAGTAACTAAAATGCAATTCCATTAACTCATTAATATCATCATCCAAGTTTACATGATTTTCAAGATCAGTATAGGTAAAAGTATGATAAAATTTGATCATTTTTGAACCAACACTACAGACTTCCTTGACCTCTAAACTCTTGACCTTTTGAGGGAGAATCGGAGTAGGATCATAACATTCACATAGTGGTTTATCCGATCATACATTGTTTCATATTCATTCTTTTCTATATCTTCTATCATAGCATTTACATAGTAGTTTATCCGATCATACATCATCTCATATTCACTTTTCTCTGCATCTTCTAAGGATATCTTGTATTAAGGTTTCTTTTATCTTGTCATCAGTATTTCATCTTCAAAACTGCTTCATCACCAATGTTGATGGTTGGCCTAGTCCGTTCAATGATTAAGTTGATTCTTCCACGTCCACGTCCCCGGCCTCGACCTCGGGTGCGCGAACTAAAAGAACCTCTACCAACTTGTTGTAAATGAGTGGTGGAAGATCATTGAAGCGGAGTTGAATGGCTTCCTCTTTGTGATTTTTCTGAATCTTCACTTTTATTTGTTGCAATTTCACGAGCGAAGACAGTTTTCTTTGGAGGTGCGTAGTAGGCGGCATCTTCATGAATACCAACTTCATGAACTGAGAAAGGTTTTAGATCTCCCTTGATGCAATGTTCTTGTACTTATTTGTAGTAATTGATGCTTTGGTGTAGGGATGATGGAACCATATTGTGTTCATGAATCCACGGTCGACCTAGTAGAGCGTTAAAAGAGGTCTTAGTGTCTATGATATGAAATTTAGAAGTTGTTGCTAGTTCTCCAACTTTCATAAATAGTGTAATAGATCCATGGGCTCTCTCTCCCTTTTGGTTGAATCCTCTTAACATCATTTTATCGGTCGTAAGCTCTTGAGCTTCGATGTCAAAATATGCCAGTGTATGTAGACTCATTAAGTTCAGAGATGCTCCAAGATCTACTAAAACTCTGGACAACACAAATCTGCCAATGTTAACGAAGATGTAGAGTGGATGATTGTGGTCGGCGGTACCGAGCAGCAAATCTCCATCTATGAAGGTTACCCCAAGCTGTTCTTTCAACAAAAAAACTATCTGAGGATGTGCTGGCCAACTAGGATAAACAAATTTCTGGGTCAAGAAAAGCTGTAACTAGAGAATCTCTCATCTCCTTTGATAGGATCAGAGCGTCTTAGATGCTTAATCTGGCCTGCAACTTTTGTAATCCACTTTGTATGACCCTTCAATTTCTCTTGGTTATGTGGTTCTTCCACTGGTGGAGGTGGAGGTAGTTCTTCTCGAGTTACTATTTATTTTTCTTTATCTGCTGGTGCTGTTCTCGGGAGTAACACTCTCTCGCTCCTTAAGTTCACTTCTGTAATTTCTTCTTCTTGAGATATGAGTGTTGAATCTTCCGGTGTTTCTTCTTTATTGAAAAGATATAAGTTGATGGCAAGCGGTGCACTGTGATGTTCAAGAATTGGTTCCTCACTCCCAGTGCTATCGTAAGCGGTATCATTAATGTCTTCTTCAGTCTTTTTAATGAGTTTGTTTGCCTTAAGTACGATTTGAGGATCATTTTGGGAATCAAGATCAAGGATAGATTGGTTAAAATCTATTACGTTATCACCAGAAACAATTAAAATGTAGCCAAAATCATAATATTATATTCATAAGACCCCAGAGGGGCAAAAAGATAATCATACAAAGTTAGGGGTTCGAGGATTTTCTTCCCCAAATCTGAAACAACTAATCTAGTAGAGGCAGCCCCTATCCTACCTTCGTGCTATCAATCATTGCAGTGGTGTTCTTCTTTTTCTTTATCTTTGATGATGACAAATCTCCTGACAAAATCTTCTTCTCGGGTTTGGCAGGCTGAAGACTCTGATTGGAAGCTTGATTTGATGCGTTCTAGATTTGATTCAATATCTTCTTGAATGATTTCCTCCAAACTTCATTCCATCCATCTTTTCCGGTATATGCAGAAGATTATTTCGATGAATCCTGTATTTGGTTTAGGACCCTCTTAAGCTCATCCCAAGTCGTACTCCATCCATCTTCTCAGCTTATGGATCAATCAGTGAGATTGACTCAGCCGAAATCATATTTATGGAACCTGTTTCAGGTTCTCTTAAATATTCTTTCAAGATTGTTATATTCCCTTATTTAAGGTTCTTCTCGAGCCAATCCTTAAAGATGAAAAATTCTTTTATAGTGTTCCCAAGCAACTTATGGTATGGGCAATAATTCGGTGGATCCTTCTTATCGACCTCTTCGGGTTTCTTTGGATCTGGTAGTCTGAACTCAAGCTTCTTCATCAAACTTTTGAACATTTTGGATACAACTTCAACTTTGAAAGAATACACCATTTTTTGTCATTCTGCCAGAGATATTCTCTTATTCCCTGTTTGAGTTGATCCTTTTTGAGGCGGTCGCTAGTTAGCTGGCTACTCTGTTTTTGAGCATGAAGTAATGAAGATTGGCGAGGTTTTTCTGGATATATCTTCATTGTTTGTTTTCCTTTGTTGACAGTTGCTACTATTCCTAACTTTTTTTCAAATACTATGGTTGCATTGGATTTCTCGTGAGAATCCATATGTTTGATTTCCTCTTGAAGATTGTTGGCTTTACTGAGTAGCTTCTCGAAGGACTTGATGGTGAGTCCCTTGAGCATGAAAGCTACTGGCCCATGAATGCTTGTGAGTAAGATCTCAATCACGTGATGTTCCTGAAGCTGAGGTTCACATTTCATGATAAGGTTTCTCCACCTCAAAATGTAATCCACTAAAGTCTTGTTGGGCTTTTGCTTTTCCATCATGAGATCTTATATAGAGACATGGTGTTGCGCTCCGGCAAATCTTTTCACAAATAATTGTTCTAGCTCAGAAAATGACTTAACTGATATGTTAGGTAAATCAACATACCAATCAAAGGTGATCCCTGACAAGCTACTGACAAACTGTTGGAAGAGTAAAGCTTCATTACTCCTTGTGTTGCCACAACTGGCTCGGAAGTGTGCTATATGTTGTCTGGGATTTCCAGTCCCATCAAATATCTTAAAGTTTGGGGCCACAAAACCCTTGTGGAAGGGTATGGCATCAAATTCTTTCGGGTAAGGACCACCCTTCAAAATCAATGCACTACCCTTAGATATGGTTAAGGCCTCCCGAACTTGCTCAATCATTTGATTAAATTCCTTCTCTGGCATAACGCTCGATGGAGAATCCTTCTTTGGTTGCTCATCTTTATTTGCTGAAGCAACTTCTCTTCTTTCATTTGTAATATGTATGAGTTATGGTTCGTTGACCTCTCGAGAGGCTTATTGTGGGGGTTGAGATTGTTCTTGAATTGTGGCCATGGTGGTCATGGCCGTAACCATTTCTTCTATTCTTTTCTCCAGTTGGCTGACTTGCTCATCCCTTAGGATGATAGCCCTATGCAGCTCTTCTACAAAATTTTCTTCAATGACTTGCAGATGTAGCGGCTCTAGTTTCAATGATAAGGAAATCCATGAAATCCTCTTTGAGGTAATCATTAAACTCAAATTTTCATCATCATCATCGATTAAAACTCCGTGTTCTTAGGATAACTCAGAAATCTCGACTCTGAGCTTTTCAAATTTTTCTTCAATTATTGATTCTTTGATTATCTTAAGATCTGGAGGACCCTGCTGGACCTCCTCCTCTTGCTCTTCCATCTTGATGGCAATTATTGAGACAATGTCAGATACTTTGGACCCTAACTTCATTCCATGCTCTTACCGGACTGTATCGGTACAGCGACCTTGGGTATCCACACCTTTTTCTTTGATGATGATGTCTCAGGACAGAGTGTCCTAGCAGAAACATCGGTATGTCAAAGGGAAGTATGCTCCCCCTGGTGTAGACCGACTATAGTATTGGAAAATTTGTTCATCTTTTCCTTCAGAATTTTAGGAATATCTTTGAAGTGAGTGATCGGTAGGATTCTCGGACCCAGTCTTGACTTAACCGACCGACAACTTGTGGTCCTGGTAGCGGTAGAATCTGTGGTGACAATAGCAGTGTCGACTCTGCTTCCTAAGTTGAACAAGACGAGAATACGAGTAGGCAGATTTTTAGTTGACTTCTGAGATCGTCTGGCAGATTTGACGTCCCTTAAAATTTCTTTCTTCATACTAGGAAAAATTGCATGTTCGATTCGTTTAAGTAACTCATTAACAGAGCAGCCCTCTCTGACAGCTAGTCTCTAAAAAACTGAACTGACTCTGGTGCAGTAGTAGGTTTCTTTTTCTCCACACCCTATCCATGAAGTGTTGGTAATGCGATGGTGATTTTCTGGATACTCTCATATCCATCGGTATCCATTAAAAAATGGAATCTACTTCCCATAAAAGTGGATATGTTTCTAGAAATCTTGATTTATCTTGGTGAGGATCTTCGTTAACGGGTATCTCCTCAGGATCCTGGGCTCTAATGGCCCTCCAAACTCTTCTGTTGCAGTTTCTCCTTTGATTTTGGGTTAGTGGTGTAGTTCTTGAACTCGATCTAATTTTGAATATTGATGGTCGGACAGCTAATCCCTTAGTCAGATCCTTAATGATTATTATTTCTTTTCCCCTAGCAGCAGTGGGGAAAGAAAGCTTGGTAGTTGTCGTAGTGGCAACATTAGTCTTGGCCTTCTTATAATAAGGGAAGTCCTAAAGACAGTTCAGGTTGAACTCAGCAGAAGGCTCTTAAACTTCTGGAGCGGTGAATTTCATTATGATGAACAGAGCCTTTCCGAGGATAACCTTGAGGTCTTTAAATCCAGCTTCAAACTTAATGGTAGGAACGACATTGCGGGCTTCATGGCTTGTCAGCAAGTTGCAATAAAAAGTCAGCTTTGGGTAGGCCATTGCAGCGTCTTTAAAATAGAAAGCTCTGGGGTTAGCTATATGGCCAAAACCTTGTAATCTTAGTGCAAGAACTGAAAATTAATAGAGGTTGATCTTTAGACCGAGTAAGTCTTAGTTTTTGGGATTTTAAAATTTTCAGCAAAAAGGTAATTTTAAAGTAAAAAAAATTAATTAATATACGAAAATTTTAAAGCACGTGCATCACAACACTATTTTATTTAATTTACAAAATAGCAAATTAAACTCGAAAGTGAGATGTGAAGTGTTTTACAACCCAGTACGAGACCCATTTTTCACACACAATGCCTTGGTGAAACTAGTCCACCAACACACCTTTTGGGGTTCCGACCCTACATGAAGATTAAAAGTTTAATGGCCTCCTGAAGTCCAAAGAGTTGGCCGTACTTTCCCAAGACAGAAATGGGTAAAGTATGTCAACGGAAGAAGAGTAATTTGATCCAAGAGGGACATGGACACATAACCGATGTGTGAAGATAATATTTCCTTATTTAAATGGAGAGAAATGCTTGTCCCCAGCGGAGTCACCAAAAGTTGTCAACACTATTTTGGTTGAGGGAGTTGCCCGTAAGAAGCTGTCGGTCGCCGGAATCGAAATCCCATCACCCACCTTAGAAGGACATTTTGATTTACATATATATATATATATATATATATATATA
>JXCR01042093.1:8759-21377 GCA_002079205.1 Phalaenopsis hybrid cultivar
ATATATATATATATATATATATATATATATATATATATAAACATGAACTTATAAAGGAGCATTCATTTCATAACTGCAACATAGAAGATGAAATAATTAGTAGTAATGATTAAATACAATACTACCAACCGACACAATGTGAGATCAAAATGTTGATTTTGACAGTTCTAGAGAGCACATGACATCTATCGAAGAAGGTTTTATTCCATACGAGCTCTTAGAAGATACGTTCTTTTGCAGTAAAAATGAACTTCAATGCATTATTGTTGGGTGTATTATGATTGGGTGAACAATTCTTAATAATGTTGAGTATAAGGTTATTAACTCAAATCAAATTCGCTTAACAGTAATATGTATGCAATATGATAGCCCTTCTAAACCTTGTCAGCGGCGCCTGCATACTTTTAGTAGAAAATGTGTGGGGGTGTTTGGAGGATTTCTACTATAACGACCCTGCATGGTTACACACATCCTAATATGATGACTTGACACATAATTTACGTCAAAGTTTATTTTACTATTCATTATTCTGTTTATCCGACAACAATTGGATATAAAGCTGAAAGAGATCATTGGTCGTATTGAATTCAAATTTTATATCAAAATATCATATATTAAAACATGGGATGTTAGAAGACGATTTTTGAAAGCTAGAAGAGTCTTATCATTCCTTATACCTTTATATGGAAGCAATATTGTTTGCAATGTCATGTTCAGTTTATAAAATTCAGGCTGGATCATCTAACCAATTCATAAGACTTTTTTGGGCTTTCAGTTGGATGGATTCACTGTCGACCGGTTATCAGTATGGATGAAACTTTTTGTTTGGTAAATACAGAGGTACATTATTGACTGTTGTTGTTATTGATGCTAACAATGGTATATTTTTGTTGGCATTTGTTCTTGTTTAGTCAAAATGTGATAAGTCATGATGGTGGTTTATACAAATCTTGTATGACACAATCCCTTCAATTTCTTCAAGACAACACTTATGCATCATCTCTAAATGCCACTCTAGAATTGTAAAGGTTTGTTGTGAAATTTTTCTTTGGGCGACACATAGATATTGCTTACGGCTTGCATGAAAATTTCAATAAACCACTTCGCAACATGGGTGTTCCGGATGTTGAGACTGATTATTTGTAGATGTATTCGGGTGGTAGTACCAATGATATCCATGTTTTCAATCGTTACATAACAGATATAAAAAGTAATAAAGCAGAAGGAATGAATTGACTTATGCGTCTTTATCCAACAAAATGGAGTTTGTTCTATGACGGTGGATTTACAGTTGGGACTATGATAACAAATGCTTCAGAGGGTCTTAATGGCGTCCTAAGGCATGCTAAAGGGATGTCGACAGAAGCACTGATATGCTCCATTTATTACAACATTGTAAATTTATTTTTATAGAGACATTAAGTTACAATTGAGTTGAAAGAAAAAATAAATCTAGTTTCTCACCAAAGATAACTAATTCTTTATGAAGATATGAGTCCAAAGCCAGGAGCTTGCGAAAACCAGTTCACATTAACATGCACAAGTATGAGGTTTATGATATTTTTTGTCATGCATATAAAGTTCAGATTGATGATGTTGAGGGTGCTATATGTTCTTGCAGAAGACAATAAATATTTCATAGTTCTTATTCACACTTCATTGCAGCACTTGTTCATCACCAACTTAATCACAACATATTTGTGTCATAATATTATTCAGTCTCATAATATAAGAAAACATATGCTACTGAGTTTCATGTAATCACAGAGAAAATTAAGTGGGCAGAATTTAATGCAACAAAAGGTATTATCGTGCTGCTCCCACCCATTTTAAGAAGAAAAACTGGTCGGCCATGGATTAGGCGTTATATAAATACTATTGATGAGAGTAGAACACATAATGATAGAATTTGCAGTATTTGCAGGACACTGAGACACTAAATCTACATGTCCACTGAACCCTAAGAATAATAAGTTTAATTTCACTTACTTTTTTCAATAATTTATATTCAACTTCATCATTTAAAAATTTTTGTGTAATGACAACTAGTGCATGTGCAGATACTTGCGAGTAAAGTGACCTCATCATGAATGTTGGGTCGGACATTTATGTAGCATTTCATGGATATCAGTATTCCTCTAGCTCAATAATGTTTCGATCAACAAATTATATTTTTAATGTATTTTATTAGGTCTACATGTAACATACAAAAAAAGTTGCTCTAATTCAATTGTGTGGGTTAGATGTTTGGGAAAATTATTGGATTTTGTTGGCTAATTATTTATTTTTTTGAAAATAAAATTTTAAATTTGAATTTAATATATATATATATATATATTGTATATTTTAATTTTGTGAAAATGATATTATTATTATTATTTTTTTGGAAAATGATGAGACCGGATATATCTCATATATCTAATAGTTTAAATAGTTGAGCACGATGCCATAAATAATGTATCATCCCAAAGAATGATCGTATCACCTATTGGTAAGCTTAACTATCTAAACTTAAAAGTTTATCTCTGTTTTGGTCTGCGAATTTATAACTGACAAATTCTTCTATCTAATATACAGATTAGACCGAGTTTAGATTAATCTGGGTTTTTAATTCCCTATAGAGGCAAACCCCTATAGTTAATTACATCTTATATAATCGAAGTCACATAAGAAAACTCTCAATTAAGATTAGAGTTTCTTCTTCAAGAATTCAACGTTTAAGTTTCCACGATTGTTTATAAGAAAAATCAAGTGGGATATGTTCGAATAGGAACAATTATTTCCGGAATCCAAAGGAGCGAAAAGTAGGAGATATCGAAGATACTGAAGAAGATTCAGTGACATCTCAAGCTAACCTATGGTTTGACTTTACATCTTTGAAAGAGAAATTATGTGATATTTCAGTTCTGTAAATTATTTAGATATTCGAGCCTTATATTTACTTGTCATATGTAAATGACCCGAGAAAATAAGAGGATTTATGTCGTACTGAACAACGGCTTTGGAATCCTAAATGTTTAGGAATTATACCCTACGATATGAAATCGTAGGAAGTCCTAAAAGTTAGTGTGAGGATTTACATCGTACCGGATGAATAACCTCGACGTCCTGTAGGTATGCTATTTAAATCTATCGAAGTCCAACCGAAGCTCCTTCTGCCGTCTTCTGTTGTCGTCTCGGCCGCCTCCCGGAGATGAATTGTCAATCAACCACGTCGCTATCTCGTTATGTGAAAAGAGTGAAGGAAAGAAAATCATGCCTCGAGCGGCTTATTGTAGGGTAGTAACTAAAAGCATGAGTACAGGTGAATGTATACAGTACAGTGCAGTAAAGAAAGAAGAAGCCATGTAACAAAGTACAGTGGAGAAAATGCAAAGAACATGTAGAAAAGTATAGTACAATACATAAAGAAATGACATATATAATAAAGAAAGTAAAGAAATTAAATAAATAAAAGCGTACATAGTTAAATTTTGTTGATGCTTCAAAACAAATTGCAATTGCATAATATAAATGGATTAAATAAACATTTGCAAGTTATATATAAAAAAGCTTAAAAATGAAATTAGGTGATATGCATATGAAATCTCAAAATGGGGTATAAGATTTTAATTTGGTGATAGACTCAGATTAGACTTTTTTTTTCTCTAATCTCGTAGGCAACAGGGCGTCAAAGTCTATATATCAATATCAATTAAAAGTCACCAGCAAATCACCTCTAGAATCGGGCAACCCTAAATCCTGTCATTTAGTTGATTAGTGAACTCAACTAGTATATGAACTTATCAGTTAAAGGTATGTTGTAGTTATATGCGATGTCTAAAAAAAAGTGATATTTATTGTGTAATATTCAAACTTATCAATTAAAGTTGTGTATACCAATATGTGGTTTGTGAGGTGTAATGTTTGATGTGTAGTGCATATGTGTGTAATATTGAATATATGTGTGTATTAACTAGTGTATGGTGTCTATGGTATAGTGTTTGCTACTTTATTAAATGTGACATCTATTATTTTGTGGGTGTTGTATCTGTTTATTTTGCAATTGTAGTATCTGTTACTGATTCACAGATCTTTTAAAGAAGGGTTGGGGCTACCAACGATTTAAGGCAATGAATGGACATCTTATTAATTGAATATTGATTTTATATTTTCAGCTATAAGAAAAAGCTGATTAAAGGTTCTTTATATCATTGTTTTTTACCCTGTACTTTGAACTTATAAGCCACCTCAATGTTTCATATGCTTATCAAATAATTTTTTAGATATCTCATGTCAAAAGATCTCGAGAGAAGTAAATTCCCAAAAGGTTTCATAATATTAATCCTTTGTTTTTCAGGATTAATCTCAAGCCATGATTATATGTATATAACTGTTTCATGCCATATGTACAATCTATCCAAGAATACACCCGTCTCATATCACCAAACACAATAAGCTATTTAGAACTAACTTCAGCAAGAGTAATTAAAGTTTCTATCTCAATAACCCAACCTTTTCAAGCCATCGAATTTAATCCTGGGAAATGAATGGTAAATCCAACAATTAAAAATATGAATCCAGTAATTAACAGCAAGGTCAGCCGTAGACCACAATTTTTTTAACAAATGCAAGTATATTTATTCAATAATTAAAATAGTCTCGAAACATATTTATATATTTTTTATTTTTTATTTTTTTATTTTTTTGAGGACAAAGATGCAAAAGAACTCGAACCTTTAGCAACTCAACTATCTCCGCTTAAAGGATACAAGTAAGAAGAATTTCGAAATTCAAGTTGAGTTTCAATAAAAGCTATGTTAGAATGACTATTACTTAAGTAAACAGATCAATCGTCAAAATATTAAGTATCAAACAAGCAAATGAAGAAATGATTGCCAATCAAGAAACCTTCATATATTACTTATTTAATTCAAGTTATGGGGCAGCTCCATTATAATTCCAACTAGTTTACTTGGCTATGAAATAGATGTAGAAATTCGAGCATAATTCTGGAACGAAACAACACATTCATATAAAGTAAGAACTCAGTGTTCAATATTTCAAGAATATCATCTGTCATTTTTATTTCAACTATAAAACAAATCGCAACGTCATCATTGATAATAAAGGATTCAATCACACATTCCTTAACAAATTTCCATTCAGCACAATTGGTCATAGTTTATTCTTCTTGAAAGAGAAGGAAAATGTGATTTGGGTAAGGAAATAACAAACACGATGAAGAATTCTCAAGTTCGTTTCCTTTATGAATCCTGAAACAATATGCAATCTACACATTAAAAATGTATAGAAAGAATTGTAAACAATTTATATGTAATTAAATAGGGTTTTCAGTCCATCAAATGGAAGTTCCTTGCAATTTAATTTTAAGAAAATGAAAGATCGCAGCAAGAAAAGATCAAAGGAAGAAAATTTTTGCTATTAAAACTTCTTGTGATTAGTATCGAATTTTGGTACAGAAAATTTTAAGCAAGAAAGAAGACTATCATCTCAAAGCAATTTCAGAAAATTCTCAAGAAGGCATCCAATGAAGTATAATCCACATAACTGAACCAAGGTCTCCCTAACCTTAAGCAAGGTGGAAATCTAACTATTTCAAGTGTTCCACATTAAAGAAGATAGTTCCAAAACTATCAAAAAATACAAGCTTATATATCCACCGCCTTTAAGCAGTCTAGAAATTGACTCAGAATCCCAAACTGATTCAAATTGAATTCCATGGTATGAAAGAAGATAATTTCCAATCATAAGGAACATTCCACAATTACACAATAGAAGAAAGTGAAATTATGGAATGCTTATCTCCACACGTTTGCTGAACTAAGGACTTTAAATGATTGAAGAAAGGAGAAAGTCGTGAGACAAAATTTCAGAAAGAAACCAATTCCTCAAAAGTTCGCCTCCAAAATGAGAACTTCCAACTCGCACACGGAAATCACCAACCCCGAAACTCTCCCCGAACAACTTTCAGAGAGTGAAAAGAAAACTTCACGCGAAGAAAGAAATCCTCAAATTGTCCAAACAAAATGCTAACCCCGAAATCCTTCCCCAAGGGGATATTTATAGGCGAAGATGAGAGAGGGGCTTACCGGCGGTGAGCATCGGGGCGGTGAGGAGAAACACCCACAAAGGGTAAGAAACCCATCAAGATTTGAGAATAGGAAGGTTACCCAACTCAATTGGGCGAGAAAATCCGTTAGAGAAGGGTTACCGGCGAAGCAACCGACAACAAGAGTCGGTTAGGGCTCAAAAGTAAGGAAGATGACCGGAGAACCAAAAGGAAGCTTCAAGATTTTGGCCGAAAGAGGGGCAAGAGTTTCGGCCGAGAGAAGGCGTGAGCGAGGGATTTTGTGTAGGAAAGAAGGGGAGGCATGAGTTTTATTTTTATTTTAAGAAAATCATTTTTTTTAATTAAAAAAAAACGGTTTTATTTAAATTCGTCAATTTACACACAATTCAGATTCAATTCAGAACCCTATCAAGATAGGTGTTCTTCCTAGGCAATTTCGACTTTCCGAACACGCTGGCGCAGTTTGTTTCGTCATCCGGGGTCACCCAGAAAAGTTCGCTGAATATCGTACCAATTTAATTTTAATTTACGCACATCGCGACAAAAGAAGTTATTTTGGCCCAATCGGAGCCGTTTAACGAGCAAATTGACTGCCGATCCTCGCCTAAACGACAACCATAGTCAAACATATTGCTCTTGGCAGAAAGTCAAACGTGGTATGCCTGTGGGGTCCACAAATGTCTTTCAAATTTCTATGGGAAGAGCTTAGTTAAGTCGGCTTTAATCGATTCAATTGGACGTCGAGGATTAGAAACTGTTCATATGAAACTTAAAAGAGCGAAGAAATGACTTGAATTTCTAAATATTGTGGGTGCCGGTCTAGACTTCTAGGAGAGTCAAAGTAGAAAAATCCTAATGTTAGATCCTAAGGTATCGAAAGGAAGGGAAAGGAAGACCTCAAAATTGAGGTCAACAGAGTTGTGATGGTATTATGCACTTTAACTTAACTTTCTTGATATGTTGGACTAAAATTTTACTTTAGTCAAACATTATGTCAATGTTCTTTTCTTTTATATATTTTGAATCACCTAACTCTTATATTGAGACTATGATTGTTGTTTAAAATAGATTAGAGATATTCTACTTTTATTTTTGAAACGCAAACTTCTTAATTTGGGTCTTTCTTNGAAGCTATTTTTTATATCCTAATATTAATTAAGGATCTTCATTTATATGGTAATACTTTAGAAGAGCTTCACATTTGCTGATGGCTAATGAGTGGCAGATTACATGTCCTTGATTTATAGAGTGGCTGTGGTAGTTGGGGTTAGACTGTATCAAAAACGTTCATTATATAATGTTGGATCATCACTTGCTCATTGCTTCTGTGGAAAGATGGGCACCTGATATGAATGCATTTCACCTTCTCATGGGCGATTCGACGATTAGCGCACATGATTTTGGTGTAATACTTGGTCTCTGCATTGATCGGCCTCCTTCGATTGGATGGGTGTAGTGGGAGTGAGTGGCAAATGAGCTTCGTGGCCTGATTGTTGTGACCAACTTTTTGGTGCTCATCCGATAGAAGATGTTGTTTATCATGACCCCACTAATGAGGCACTCACATCACATCGACACCTCAGACGGGTCATGCAAAGAGATGTACATACATGTCTCTCAGATGGCTAAGATAGATGTTCTCTCATGAATTTTAAATGGACTTAGATGAAATTACCTATTAGAGGCATATTCGTGCATATGCATTGTTCATACTAGGTTGTTTTTTACTGCCTGATACGTCTGTTGCGAGATTTATCTGCAGTACTTGCTGCTGATGGAAAGTTTAGAAGATTTTGGAAAATACTCATTGGACAATGCATTATTGGCTCACCTGTATCGAGAACTGAAATTTGTAACGAAACACAATCGGGTGAATATTTATATCTTCTACATGTCTAGAACACTTGCTTGTAGGCAGACCGACACATTATGTGCCATATCTTCATATCTTAGAAGGGAAGATTCTAGAGTTTAGATACATAGTGATTGGTTTTTAATTAAAAGCGTTGTTTATAAAGCCGACTATACATCAAATTACATATGGAATGAGTTACAAATTCCAGAAATTCCTACGACGATCTTAAGAATTTATATGATTGGTGGGCTACTTGAAAGTTAGGTTCTTACAATGTTTAATGTAAATGTAATTTTTCATTTGTTTTATTCTTGATAACAAGTGACATGCTCAATTGATGTGGGTTTAATAACCAGGTAACATGGGAGCCCTACACGGTGTAGATATTGACACATGTGGCTGATATATATACGTCAGGGCAAGATATTTGACAAGCTCGTGTTCTATTAATTTCCTAAAGGAGAGTTGAGTGACATTTACCTGATCGCATCATGAGGTAATTTGACAATGTTTAGATAATTAACGTGGAGTCAATGGAGCCTGGAATCACACGGGTAGATGGTAGAGGGAAGTCAAATATGGGTTGGGTTGTATATCATCAACGTTATATATAGATATGGAAAAACAGACGTGCCTTTATTGTCCACATCGATAATATGGATATTGATGAGGATCAAACACATAGAGAGTATATGTAGTTGTATAGATCCTGGGCTTCCCTGTACTTGCTACAAGCTCCATCCAAAACTCTAAGATCATATTATCCAAAAGTACCAGGGGTAGAATTCTGGTAGGTAACAAGCATTTTTAAGTTATGATGGATATCTAATATTTGAATTTCAATGCAGCGCCTTCACTTCCTTAAGGTTGAAGAGTTGTTTCAGCCTGTATTTGGGAGATGTGATGACAACCCATATCAACCTTTGATTGATGTATTTGATGGCTTATGTAGAGAGATTCGTAGGAGCATGTACATTACAGACGATCGCTATGACACAGGCAACATTGCAGAACACACACCTACTTCAGACACATTATACCCACTAGCAATTGTTAGTGTTGCACAATCTGCTCCTGTTGATCTAAGTTTATTAACCCTCCACAATCCAAGTGGACTGTATGGCGAATATGCATCCAGTGGCACACCATAGCGACCGTCACAACAATATACACAATTTACACCACTACATTATCAGAACAATTTTGGATGGGGGGAGCCACCACCACTTTTAGATCACCTCATTCTGGGCAGTTTTGGATGTCTCCCCAACTCCACTACAACAGTCACAATTCATGACACAGGTTGGCATGGTGAAGACACAACAATCGGAGGGCTATGATCATGAACATCATTTGAGAGATAGGCTAGTTCGCACGTCTCACCATGAAACCCCAGTGACAAATGCAATATCTCAACGAAAACGTCACTAACACTAGTTTTAGTAGTAACCTTATCACCTCATGTTTTTTTGTTCTAGTTTTGTAGTAACCTTCACATTTTTTTTTAATTTAGGATTCTTGGGCTTAGTGTTCAACCTTGATGTCAGATAGTATCATTCATATTTATTTACAAATCTAATACCAATACTTGTTAGTTGCTATTTAATGTATGCCGTTCAGAATTTTCGTGGAAAGTTTGATATTTGCGCTTTTATCTACTCGTATCTGCATAAAATATGAGATAAAAATGATGTAAGAAGCTCCAAAGTCACTTGTTTTGGATCTGAACTGCAAAGATAATTTTGTTTCATGAACCATGTTCAAGTATGTGTATTTGTCTAAAAGCACCTCAAATAAAGTTTATGCATGCAGATTTCATGCAAAAGATGGTTGTTCCTCCCAACCTAATCTTGAGTTCCAGATTTTATTCTTTACAGGTAAGTAGGTGAAATAAATTTTGCCTGGGTAACTTCTGTTTTACAATGACAAGAAACATGGTATACTATTATCTTATATTTATCTCTATGCTGACTTCTTAAAGCTTGATTAGGCGTCCTGTTTGAT
Organism: Phalaenopsis hybrid cultivar; assembly: GCA_002079205.1. Taxonomy (NCBI): domain Eukaryota; kingdom Viridiplantae; phylum Streptophyta; class Magnoliopsida; order Asparagales; family Orchidaceae; genus Phalaenopsis; species Phalaenopsis hybrid cultivar. Next base: position 18,692 of record JXCR01042093.1, read on the forward strand.
GGATTCAATCTTTTATCAGTTAATTTTTTAAACAATTCAAAACTGAAAACTATGAGCTCAAATCCATTGTTAAACAAGCTTCGGGTTTCCTTATTTACTATCAATATGCCTACAGTTTTGATGAAATTGAAGAATGATTGTAATTTCTAATGGTGATAAAAATCTAAAAATGTTTGCTTAGAAGCACAGAAAGTGAACATTGAGATGGGCATTATTACTTTGTGTTCTATTTTATTTTTATTGTGTATTTTGTTAAAAAATTACTATGATGTTGTTGCTTATGATAAGGGAATGTATTCTTTAGTGTTTTGATTATGTTGTTAGGTTTTGCTTGTTTCTGTAAGTAGCTTCAGTTTAGTTTGCATCAACCTCAACTTAGGTTCCAATCTCCCTTTGCTATGGCTTCAGCACTTTGTAGTTTCCTTGTTCCCATTTTCTGCTGTGCGCTGCGGTGCATTTTGTTCAGGGGGGTTTTTAAGAGTAACGTCTAATTTTTTGTTTCCTTCTAAACGCTAGCTAGATTTGTCTCCTCATTGTGCTCTTTTTCTTCAAGTTCTTTCCTTCTATGCTTTTTTCTTTTCAGGTACTGCTGTTGTGCTCGTTTAGCTGATTTCATTGCTCCTATTAGCATTATGCTGTAGCAGAAAGTATTAGAACTGTTAGATTGCTAGAACGAGAAATTTAAATTTGTTAAAACTAAATTGAAACTTATTAAACTTGCTGGAATTCAATTTTAGTAATTTACTAAATTGAAACTTGTATTTTTAAATGAATTAAGAGGTTTTGCATTTTAATTCCTTGGCTATTAACATTCTAGGGGATTTAAACTTTTCAAATTGTAAGTTCACTGTTCTTTGCATTTCATGTGGGTTCCAAAATTTTTTTTTTTAGATATTTTATTTTGTGATACATATGATTATTTCTAATTTCTATTACTATTTATGTTCTAACCATCATTTTACAGGAATAAATTATCAAAAAATGAGCTCAAGTTACTCAGCAAGTTCGAAAGACACAAAAACCTGCTACTTACTGTTTTCACAGTGCATAAAGGTGGTAACTCTAGGAAAAAGTTCTATCGATGCCCCATAAATCAATCAAGGAAAGATTGCAACTATTTCCAATGGGTCGACGAAGCTCGTGACACAACATTTCAACAGCGTGATGAAGAAGGAATTGAAGTTGAAGATATTTTAATATTTAGGACGTTTAAGCCCCTCATTTCCTGAGGTATGGTTCGAACATCTAATCTTCAATTTACCTTTGTATGAGAAGATGTATTTCACATTTGCATACTTAAAACAGTGGTATGTTTGATGCGATTGAGAAAGAATTGTGTGTTATAAATTTAAGAAATGAAATTTATTATTGCTAGTGTACGATCAAATTGCTATTTGCATTCAAAATTTGTAACATTTTTGTTTGTAACATTGCTTTTGTTTGGATTCCAGCTGCAACCAAGTGAATTAATTCATAAGTTCCATAAGTTTTAATAAATTTATGCAATTTTCCAACTTTAGACAGATGGTTGCGGGCATTTCTACAAGGGAACTTTGCAAAGTTAATAAATAAATAAATAAAAATTTCTAAGTTGTCATCTCAGTAACGATTTTGCTGTTGATGTGACAATATCGCCCATGCATAGATAAAATTATTCCGTACGTTGCATGCGCCGTTCGATTTCCACCGTTGGAAGCTCTGATTAATGGTAGAGATCAGGCGGCGCATGCATTTCTGCATACGCCGTCCGTATGAAATAATTTTTCCATGCATAGGTGGCATAGTGGATTTTAAGAAATGTCGGTTAAAAAATAAATAAAAATATCATTTTTAAAATTCACTCTTTGTGAGCAAACGCATTTGTTGTTGAACAAATTAATTGCTTGATAAACTCGCTAAAAATTGTCCCTTTTATGTTCGTTTAGTTTCTCATCGTTGAAGGATACAAATATTCTTGTGTAAACCTTGTATTTACCTTTAAGTTTTCGGTTGATTATGTTATATGATTAAATCTTATGCCGAGCGAATAATAGGCTAAAATGTTTTCGTATTTGTTTTACAATATTGATTATAATTTAGTTATATTTTTACCAAATAGATATTAAAATGGTCAAGACATGTCAATTTAATTCCTTAAGCTTGTCGAGCAAGTATGACTTTCAGTTATGATTGATTATTCAAGTAAACTAGCAACTTATTACCAGTACTCTATTTGAAATTTTTCGTTTTTTATGTTAATGGAGAGCAGTAGAAAAGGGGAAATGGACTCTTTTGGATGGAAAATATTTGTGTACGTAAGTCGTACGCAGCGCTGCGTACGTCGGAGGTTATTTAGATGGTACAAGCGGGGTATATCTTACGTACGCAGCGCTGCGTACGTCAGAGTTTATTTAGAGGGTACAGACTGAATATATCTGCATTATACCCTCCTGTAACCTCTTTGTAACATATCTGTAACAACCGGAATTACAGAAACGCGAAACTTATTTGTAGGTTAGAGATAAGTTACAGGTATGTTACAAATAGGTTAAAGGGGGTGTAAAACGGATGTAACCCTTTTATACCCTCTGAATAATCTCCCGACGTACGCAGCTTTGCGTACATCTTACGTACGCAAATATTTTCCCTTTTGGATAGGATAAACTTAGCTTCAAGAAACATCAACTTCATCATTCCTCAATCATCG
>JXCR01042102.1:0-12307 GCA_002079205.1 Phalaenopsis hybrid cultivar
ATTATATAAATAATATATATAATATATTATTATATAAATAATTATATAATTTTTTTTTATTTTGAGCTAAAACAAGTCGAACACGAGCGAACAAAGAGTTGTTCGTGTTCGACTCGTTTACAATTCGAGCTTTAAAAATTTATTCGTGTTCGGCTCATTTACTTAACGAACGAGCCGAACACGAGTTGTTCACGAACAACGAGCTTTTTTGATAGCCCTATTTGTGACCAATTACTATTATTAAAGTTTCTAATTATGGCATCTGTGGCGAACTGTCACAATTGCATCCACCAACTACAACCTTTGCGGCCAATGACTACATTTGTAGAAACCAACTATGACTTTTGTGGCCAAATATTGTTATAATTACCAATTACGGTATATGTGGTCAACTACTGTATTGCAGTTACCAACCATAGATTTTATGGTCAACTACTACCTTTGTAGCAACCAACTATGGTTAACTATTATTATTTCAGTCAAGAACCACATTTGTTAGCCATAATACTATAGTTATTATGACTATAATACTATCGTGTATCTATAATTATTAGTAACCAACTATGATTTTTGTGGCCAAATATTGTTATAATTACCAATTACTACATTTGTGGTCAACTACCGCTATTGCAGCCACCGACCATAGATTTTATGCCCAACTGCTATCTTCGTAGTAACCAACTATGGCTAACTATTATTATTTCAGTCAAGAACCACATTTGCTAGCCATAATATTATAGTTATTATGACTATAATACTATCATGTATCTATAATTATTAGTTTTGTTACTTCATATTCTTTAATTTAGGAAAAACAGTGCATCTATGTTTTTAAAATTACAAAGTGAATTATAGTTTAATTAAGCTAGGACTCGTGATTTTTTTTTTTATTTCCATTGTTTCTCCACGCAAAAATATTGATATCTCCTATTACTTTTCTATTATTTGTGTGTTAGATCTTTGTGCAACGCTAAGACAGTAAATTACCACGCTGCAACAGCAAATTTTCCAACACACAACAATCCCAATTATAGTTTTTAGTCTCTTAGTATTAAAAAATTGTCATGTTTAAAAAAAATCTGAATTATAAAATTAGTGTATATGAAAGCTTGCAATTTTAAGTTGAATGCAGAAATAGTCTTCATTAACATCGTCATTAACAAATTGTGATCGATTTTATGAATACTTACTTTTTAGGGGCATCTACAATCATATTGCACAATTTTTATGCATCATATCTAACACCTAAACTTTAATTTTTACATTATACCACGCAAATCTTGATGTGATGAAAACTATAGCTTTGACAGATTTACAATCAAAACCAAATCGTGAAAAACACTGATTTGAGAGATCCTGAACAAAATTCAAACAGAAACACACAACAATAAATCCAAAATAAAGGACATTAAGATTTAAAGTGAAAAAATCAGAGAAAAAAACTCACAGAACCACACCACACCAAAATTTCACTATAAAAATAAAGATAAATGTACATAAATTTTACACAACTCAAATCAACCATCTACTCCTAGAACTTACAACTTCAAGATGCTCATCTCAATCTCACGAGAGAAATCGCCAAAATCCTTTCTCTCGACACTTCACTGCTCCACGTAAAAGCACTCCTATGTCTCACTCATGTTAAACCTCTGAATGATTTTCTCAACATACTATGTCTGAGACAACTTCAGTATACCTGCACTCCTATTCTAGCTGATTCTCCTTTCAAGGATGTTCTTGATTGACCTAAATCTTTCATCTCAAATTCCACTGATAGTTGCTCTTATAAGTCCCTAATTTTCTCAATATCTGCCCCTACAATCAACATGTCATCCACACACAAAAGAAACAAAATAAAGCAATTACCAAATTTTTTTATGAAGCGGGAGTAGTCTAACTAGAACTTCATATAACCACTGCCTGATATAAAACTGTCAAATGAATTGTACCACTGTCTCGAGGCCTACTTCAATCCATAGAGACTATTGTCAACTTGCAGATCAATTCTTCTTTTCGTCGAACTTCACAATCCTGTTGTTGCATCCTATAAAATTCTTCCTCCAGATCGCCATGCAAAAATGTTGTCTTTACATTCATCAATTCCAGATATATATCTTTTTTTGTTACTAAGCTTGCACAACTCTGACAGTTATAATCATTGTCGTAGGAGAAAAGATTTCAATTTATTTCACACCTTCCTCCTGTTGAAATCCCTTCACAACAGATCTTACCTTGTAGCATCTACTACCATTTGACTCCTCTTTTAGTTTGTAGACACTTGTTAGAAATGAGGATTAGATTTATTTTTTACTATAACTTTATTTATTTTCATATTTTAAATTTATTTTCTTATATTAGATTTATTTCCTTTCCTATTATAGGTTTTCCTATTTTATGTTGTTTTATTTATCTCTAAATAAATAATATGAAGAAAAAATATTTCGCATGATGCCGAATTTCAAATTGTATTAGAGCCTTGAAACAAACCTTAAGAGTCTCCTGCCTCAAAAACTTCTTACTCCCTGCAGCTGGCAATCTTTGTCATGTTGCAGGCCCTTCCTCAACCTCCTCTTTACAGTTTTTCTGCCGGAAACTTTCTCTCCCTGCAGGCTCAGCCACCGGAATTTCCTCCTGCAGCCTTTCCCGTCACAGGAACTCCCTCTTGCATTCTTCCTCGCCGACAACTCCTTCCTGCAGGAACTAATCGTCGGAACTCTCTCTGTAGGTCCCTACCGCCAGAAATCCTCTTTTTCTGCTGAAAAACTTCCTTGCAATAGGCAGTTGCTACAATCCCTCCCACGCGTTGTTCTCCTTTAACTTGAGTCGAATCTACTCCACACGTTTTGATCAGTTGATTTTGAATATCGATTCCGACCGAAGAAGGTCGGAGAGATGGATTAGCAAGTTGTTGTTGTGCTCGGCGCGAATCCAGTGGCTTTCGAGGCATTGATCTCTCAGTTGATGTCATTGGAGAATGAGTTATAGTCGCAAGCAGAGGTGCTTTCCAATCTACGTTGCAACCTCCAACCAGTGCACTTGCTCTCAAGATTGTCCAACTCCACTCATCTCAATCCGAGGAGATCCGCATCATGGCAATTGTTATGCTCCATAAGCAAGTCACCTCATCATCTAGAGGGAATTCAGAGGAGTCATCTTCTTATATCTGGTCACGGCTCACACCCACCACAAATCGTATATAAAGTCTCTCCTGTCTATTGTTCAGCAAGAAGACGAAGAGTATTGCTAAGAAGCTTTACAATATTGCCTTCAAGCTTGCTTCTAACCTCCTTCCTGATGGTACATGGCTGGAGCTCCTCTCTTTCAAGTTCCAGGTCGTGAACTCTAATTCTCCGCCCCTCCAGGAATCCGCCTCGCTTATCTTCTCGCAGCTCGCACAGTATCGGTTACATACTCCTTCCCCGCCTACCTACTCTTCACTTGATCTTCCTCAACTCATTATCCAATTCTGTGTCGTTGGATGTATGTATCATTGCGCTTGGGGCGTCAATCAACTTTATCCAGTGCCTTATGTCTGTTGTAGACCATGAGTGTTACCAGGATCTTTTTTCCCGCCATGACGCAAACACTTACAGAGGCGCTCAATTCACGAAACAAGATCACTGCTCAGAAGGCTCTTGAGCTCCTTATTGAGCTTGCGGCATAGATCCATCGTTTCTCAAGCGCCAGCTAGCTAATGTGGTTGGTTCTCCGCTTCAAATTGCTGAAGTTGATCATCTGGAGGAAGGGATCGAGCATCTTGCGGTGGAGTTCATGATTACTCTTGTTGAAGCCCATGAGAAAGCCTCAAGAATGATGAGAAGGTTGCCCCTGCAAACTCTCCTCCGAAGCCTTTTTTCTGCAGCAAGTCCTCCTTCGGAGCTTGTCCATGCAGCAGGCCCTCCTCCGAAGCTTTTCCCTGCAGCAGGCCCTCCTCCGAAGTTTTTCCCTGCAGCAGGCCCTCCTTCGATGCTTTTCTCTGGAGCAAGCCCTTCTCCAGAGTTTTCCCTATATCAAAGCCCTCCCCTAAAGCTTCTTCTGCAGCAAGTCCACCGGAATTCTTCCGGCAGCAGCCCCTCCTCCGAAGCCTTTTCCTACATCAGGCCCTCCTCCGGAACTATTTTCTGCATTAGGCCCTCCTCCAGAATCTTTCTTGCAGCAAGCTCTCCTCTGGACTTTTTCCTGTAACAGACCCTTCTCTGAAGTTATTTCCTATATCAGGCCCTCCTTCGAAAATTTTACTGTTACAAAACTAACCTCGGAGTTTTTATTTTTTTCTGCAGGTCGTACCCTACAGCTTTTCCTATTTGTTGTCCACTTCCCTGCAAACTTCTCTGTCGACAGACACTGCAAAAAATGCAATTAAAGACAACGCAATCAGCTAGAAGTTAATTTTTTATGAAGGTTGTCTATTTCCCAGCAAACTCCCCTACAACATTACTTGTAGGAGTCTTCCTCCTACCTATAGACATTACAAGAACTGCAGTAAAAAACAGTCGCAGTCAACTAAAAGTCAATTTTTCCTTTAGATTGTTTATTTCCCCGCAAACTCCCCTGCATCATTACCTGTAAGAGTCTTCTGCCTACTTATAAACACTGCAGGAACTGCAATCAAATAACATTACGGTATAGGATGAAGACTTCAAGTTCTACTTCATGGGATCTCCTCTACCTAATATTTAATGTTTTCAAATCCAAGTTGAACGTAGTTTTCAAACATTTTTCAACTTGAGAGGGAGTGTTGGAAGTTATATAAGAAAATAATTTATTCTTGTTAGATGTTATGAGAATTAAATTTATTTCCTAAAATAGTTTTATATAATTTCCTATTTTAGATTTATTTTCCTAGATTAGATTTATTTTTTTTCCTATTTTATGTTGCTTCATTTATCTCCAAAAAAATAATATGAATTGATTAATTAGAGATATTAGGGGTTAAATATTTCCTTTTCTATTATTTCTTTCTTATTGTCTTCCCTGTTCTCTGACTCATGTAAAGGATATTAATATCCCTTTTCATAGCAATAAAAAAATTCTGCATTATTCTAAATTTCGACAATTATATAGTGTTCTTTGGCCATCCAGTAATATCATCAAATCACATGTCTGATTTGACCTTAATGAATGTATCTTATCATCCATGGCAAGCTCTCACTTCTTAGTATCATTAACTTGAGTGGCATCTTCACTATCTGTGAGCAACAAATAGTACAAATAAGGAGAATACCTATATACGGATAGTGTCACTCTGTTGGACTTCTTGACTTTGACAGCATGTGACTGAAGAACTTCTTGTGTTTCATCTAATTGATCACATCTCATTTCTTCGTTCTCCTAATCATTTGTATCTTTTTTTTCAACATATTTAGAGCCTTCAGAAGTAACAGAAGACCAATCTTGAGTTTTACTTCTGTCCTTGTACATCTTCATTTCATTGAATGACACTCCTGATGAACTTTTGATTATGATAGTCTCAGAATTTGTACTCAAATTTATTTGAGTTATACCAAATGAAAGTGTACTTAATAGATTTTGAATCAAGTTTACTCTTAGGCACTACATCAACATGAATGTATACAGAAAATCTAAATACCTTCAAATGAGATGAATTTACCTCTTTTTCACATCAGACTTCTTCAAATAAGTCTTTCTTCAAAGGTACTAATGGACCATGATTAATCAAATAAATACCAAAGTTCACTGCTTTTGCTCAAAAGTTTTTTGAATACTCCTAGTACGCTCTATGCTTGAGCGATTGATGTAGTCAGTTATGTCATTTTGCGTGGAGTCATTGGAACAGTGAACTTATGTCTAATCCCCTCTGATGCACAGTAACACTTGAACCTATGATCACAAAACTCACCCCTAATATCTAATCTTAGATACTACTACCTCTAATTTGTATTATTTTCTAAAATAATATTCCATTTTTTAAACATCTCAAATATATCATATTTTTACTTTAAGAAATAAACTCGTACCTTTTTCTGGTATAATCGTCAATGAAAGTAGCAAAGTAGTTGGAACCTCCAATGAACTGAACTGAAGTAGGACTTCATACATTAGTACGCACTAACTCTATTTTTTTTTTACTTCACCATTAGCCCAATTTTGGAGAAAAAAACTTTATTTTGCTTAGCATATACACACGTTTCATATAAATGTAACTCTGTAGAATTCACACCTTGAAGTTTGTTTTTAAAATGTAGGGGCTTCATACATTTCTTACTCATATGACCAAGTCTATGGTGCTACAGAGTTGCATTAACTTTAGTTCCAGCCACATCAATAGATTATGTCATCTCATTAATCAGGTAAAGAGTGTTTTCAAAGTTACCTCAATCATCATCATTACACCTCTGTTCACCTTCAACAAAGCACCTGTGAAAGTAGATACATATCCTGATTTTGTCAGCTGACTCACCGAGATCAGATTTCTCTTCAGACTCGAAACATGACTATCTTCACCGAGCTTTCAAACTGTTCAATTTGACAACTTGACATCACCATCACCCTTTCATATAATGTTGCAGGTCTTGCTATCTCCCAAATAAATCCTCCAATAATCACTCTGAGGATAGTTTTTAAACATTTTTTTATTGAAACGTGCATGAAAAAAGAGAGATAAATCTACTACCCAAGATTCAATACTAACTAGAGATAAAACCAAAAAATCGTCTTGGATTTCTACTGTGAAGACATTTGTAGAGAGATTCATGTACTGACCTCCACTATCAGCCTTTCATAGAGCTTTGCAGTCCTCCTTCAAATGATAATTTTCCTACAGTTTCAGCATTCACCTGTCATTTTCTCTTCCTGACCTGTACATTCCTGGATTTGAATCTGTCTATGCTTGTATTCTTGTTCAGATTTTTTCTTCTGTTTTCAACAATTAACGCAAAACTTGAAGATTCACCGCTTATGTTTTCTTGTGAAATTTTCATTGAGCACTTTACTCACCGTCATGACTAATCCATTTCAGTTGTCAGGTAATGAAAATAGAATTAACAGTGCCCTCACCTCATCATCGAACTTGATAGCCACAAAACACAACCGGTTTGTCACAATGTTAAAATTATTCAAATGTTTAGCCACAAAACACCCTTCCACCAATTTAATGTTAAATAATCTCTTCATCAAAAAAATTTTATTTGACGTTTAAGATTTCTCATGCATTCTTGTCAATATAGCCATGAGATTTACTATAGTTTTCTCATTCACTATGTTGAAAGCAACAGATGTGAAAAGTAAAAGACAGATTAAGCCCAGCGTTGTTCGATCCAACACTTCCCATTCTTCCAAAGGTCATCGCTTCAGGCTTTTTGGCGATTCCTTACAGTAGGGGATACAGTTTCTTCTAATAAGCAAATCATTCACTTACATTTTTCAGAACAAAAAATTCGATCAATTGAACTTCTCCACCTTGTATCTCGCTTCGTCTGCAATTGCTCCTACTCGAATCAAAGATCTTCAAAAAAGAAACCTCACTCTAATACCACTTGATCAAATAGAAACTTAGGCTTCGATTGATTTACATCAAAACAACACCGCAGAAAAATACTATTTTGTGAGATCTGAAACAAAATTCGAACTAAAGCACACAACAAATAATCCAAAAAAAAAAAGACACCAAGATTTAACATTGAAAAACTTAACAAGAAAAAACTGTAATGCCGCACCACACAAAAATTTCACTATAAAAATCAAGAGAAATGTATAAATTTTACACCACTCAAATCAACTCTCTATTCCTAAAACTTACAACAACTTTGGGATGCTTCTCTCTCAATCATACGAGAAAATCATCGAAATCCCTCTTGACGCTTCACCTCTCTACGCAAAAGCATCATCACGAGAATTCCCTTCCAAAAGGGTTATTTACGCAAGAGATAACACACAAGTGGAACATCGCTTCAAAATTGAGGGCTTAAGTCCCATAACAGAAGAATGAACTTCTCTAATGCACCCACGCCACTCCCAAGCGCAAGGATTCCACCTGCTCTATTCCAAGACATGAAATAGAGGAACTCGCAGTGCACCCATGCCACTCCTAGGCGCGGGGGTGTCGCTCCCTTGGGACCCAAGCACGAGGACTCTATCAATGGCATGATTCGCCACTAAGACTGTCGTGCCTGCTGCACCTATTGCTGACTCTAATCAGTCTCCACAACTCAACAAATCATTCATATCACATAAAAGAAATCATTATTTAAATTTAAAAACGTGAAAGACGTCTTTTCATGCATGAAAAAGGTGGTATGTATGTAAAAATTGAAGTTTAGTTGTTAGATATATAAAAATTGAAATTTAGGTGTTAGATATGTAAATACATAAGAATTCAGTGGTATGCATGTAAATCTTCCTATTTTTTATTCATTTCTTCTGTTGAATACAATTTGTATTCATATTATCTTAGATATAACCCATTTACATTATAAAACTTCAACAAAAAATTTTATATGTCGTCTAATGTGTGTTTTTTTAAACAAGTCTATTTTCACTATCACATCATTAATATATTTTCAGTTTCCTAATATACTCGCATATATCCAAATATCTCAAGAATATAGTTTCAAAGAAGTCATCAAGAATTGAGGCAACTGAGTTGAGCCAAAATGACAAATATAAAGAACTCCCAAATCTCGTCATAAACTCATCATAATCATAGTGAACTCGTCGAGATATGGAGAAGTTACCAACTAAAATGTAACTACCAAAGCATGCTCAATCTAAGGCTTGACAAGATCTACTCGCCCAAGCTCCAAAGTTCGGATGAGTTGATGATTTCATCCAATCGATCAACAACTTCACCCAATTAGATGACAACTTAAGCCGTTTATGGGGCAAACATCATCTAATAATTAAATCCATTCAATTTCCATGTGTATCCATGCATAATTTAGGCTATATACCTCTAGTATTCACATGTACTTTTTATTTTTTTGATAACTCATAAATGAATTTTTTTTTTCTTTTGTTTGTGCTTAAACCTAAGCCTGAACCTATAAATAAGGGTCATAAAAAAGTTTTAGGTCCCAATTGGCTTGTGCTTAATTTTTTGCATTTAAAAATAAGTAAAATCTCAAAGCTTCTCTCTCTAGTTCCTCTCTTCAATGTAAATCATCTCTCTCTCTCTCATTCTTGGTCTCTTAAATGCAATAAATCTTACTTGTAATGGTATGACATGCCCAAAAACAAATTGGATCCAACAAATCATTTCTCGATTTACCATTCCAAACTATAAGGTACCCATCCTAACGTAAGCAACTCTCAACTTCGCTGTTAACTTACTCCTTTTTTTTTCCCCTAAACTCTTGAATCCTTATAGTACAAACGACCTAATCACAGCTATATAAATTTACAAATAGTCACCAATAATAATAATGCCCATAAGTGGAAAAATGAGTTTGTCGAAGTTATGAAAAGTTAGCATATTTACCATAAAAGTGAAATTATGAATGAATTTCATACAGGAATACAATCTACAAAGCAACAAATAATACCTATTTAAGTAATAAAAAATACAATTAAGTTCAGAATCTGATACAACCTAAAAAATCTGTACAATTAGATGGATTGGATACTCTCTACGAATAATATACACATGAAGATAGGTTCTCTATGATTCACATCCGAGCCACTTCAAGAAATTATTCTTCCATTAATGCCTGCCATAAGTCATACAAATTCAAGCAAACCAGAAATTGCAAAGAAATTAAGTTGTCATATAGAAAATCACAATGATACTTCAAGTGATTTCAATATGATAAACATTGCCCAGGATGTTAAAGTTTGCCGATAGTTAAAAGTTAAAAATCACTGCTACAGAGAATGAGTTATATTAAACTCGTACATATTTAAGCAACTAAAGAAGCAAAAAAAATTAAATTATCATCCAGTAAAACATCCTTCACGTCATCCGGTAGATAATAAATATAGAAATAAATTATCTACTCGTTGAAAAGATTCATAAATAACATATCCAAAGGGGCACCAGCATTAGAAAGCATTGCAAAAAAAAACAAGAAACATTATTTAACACATGAACACCCTAAACGTTTAAATAGTATATACCAAGAAAAGTATTCTTTCAAAACCAATTTTCAATAAAATTAAAATGAAAAAAAAAAAAACTAATTTTATGTAGATGTAGATGGCAGTTGTCCAAAAAGATTTACCGAGCGAAGCTTAGATCCAAAATCAGGTGTAAAATCAGGCAATATATCCACATGAGTTTTTAACAAGCAAATCTCAGGTCCAACCTGCAGAAAATCCAAAGCACGTAAACTCGCTTTCAATTATTAAATGTCAATGCTAACTAAAGGCTCAAATTTCTTGCAAAGGAAAGCCATTAGGGTTCCAATTAACAAGCCACACATAAAGAAAAAAAAGTTAAAATAATTGTCTAGATTTGGGTGTTACACGCATAACCATCCCATATTGAGATCCATGCAAACCCTAATTTTAAGAAACTGAAAGCCAATTAAATAGAGAAAAATTAATAAAATATATGTATTATAATACTCTGCAAAGTCTCTGCAATCTCAATCTTCATAAATGGAAACCTACCATGTTCCCACCCTTCAATAAGCATTATCCAAGAGGTGGGCAACAATGTTTATCAGTGCTTTCATTGATAACATACTACTTAGCTAAAGCCTAGCATAACTTCAGAGGACACGGTCACAGAATGTATATACAAGCGATAGAAAGTGTATTTTTTTACGAGGCAATCAAGCAAATATTTTTTATTAATTATGGCAATCACAATGCCAAGTTTGTTGGGTTAATAAGTGGAACTTTCGCATATTCATATTTGTTTGGACATTTTGAAGGTTATTCACTTTTTTGTTTCATTTCGTACAGGCAAAATAATATTGATATTGAAGAAAAAAAAACATGTTTAATGATCATTCCTAATGTGGGTGTGTTTTATACAATTAAGTGTATTGCATAAATTATTAAAATATAATTATAATTAATCAATATTTTTTTGGTTAGTTCTTAAATTTTTTTTTTTTTTTATACACATGATATTACATTTTATTCTGTAATTTTGTTTTTTTATTTTGATAGAAAATATAAACATTAGGTAAAAATATTATGTCAATGGCATGTCGCATTATACTGTTTATATTTATATAATATCTCATGTCAATGTGTGTGTTTCATAGTTTGGAATGCATACCACTTCACCAAGAACTTGCTTACGTAGTGTTGGGGAGTTTAGCTCACTAATGCCCTCTTAAATGCCTCTAACAAATCAAAAAAATGTTCTAACACATAAAAAGTTACCCTCCATGTTAAGTGTGACAGGATAATGAAAACTTCATAAATTCAAATTAGGAAGACTTGGACACCAACAACAACACCAAAAATGTTCTATACTTCCTAAGGAGATGCAATTACTCCAAAGATGCCAAGCCAAATGCATTGGCTTCCACCATAAGGGTGAAATGAAATCAACAATGGCCCCCAAACAAATGGGTAATGTAAAGCTTGTTTTGTCTTCCACCACATGGGGTGATACCAAACTTGCATTAGTTTCCACACTAAGGAATAATATAATACTTACAATGCTTCCACCTCACGAGGTGATAAAAGATCAGGTACCTTGAAATACGTTCATAAATATTGATGTACCCTAAAGGAAACTATTCTCAGGTCCCGTTAAGCACCTTCCACCCAAAGCATCCAATACTCACATCTAAGGCTCAACAATTCAAAATTCCAATTTTAAAGTTCAATAATTCGATCCTAATAGTCACAACATATTCCCTACCTAATGTGCATAATTATAGCACAGAGCTCCTTGGTTATAAGTTACAATGTCATAGCGATGGCTCCCTAACTCTTAGCAATAAGATCCAACCCACAAAACCCTAAATGATTGAACCATGAGATATAAACAAAATCTTATCAACTAATTCCAAATTCATACCCCGTACATAAGCACCACATTGAGACCTAAGTGCTTAGAATTGTCATTGATATAAAAAAAAACCTTCAAAAATATATTTAAGCGGTTTTCTTAGTTGAAAGTTTTCTCTCAAGAGGAAGGGTTAATTAACTATGAGAGTTTGCACCTTTGAGAAGTTTTGAATTCTAAATCTATACAAACCATGATAATTTGCATTAGGTGAAATTTTGCTATATTTCAATCTACCTTGAAGAAAGTATATTAGGTTCCCACATAGAAACACCAACAAAGCTTTTTCTTTAGAAATCTTAAACTATGTCATCAAAATTTCCTCAAATAGTATCCTACACAAATTTGTTCCATCTTAACATGAAGACCCATAGTTCC
>JXCR01042118.1:0-10692 GCA_002079205.1 Phalaenopsis hybrid cultivar
TTTTAATATTTTCCTAACCTTCTGAAGATGGTGTGCCATGCAAAACCACCGCTAACCTCTCCATTTTATCCTGGTGAGCAACTATCATCTCCTCTATATTTTTCATCAAATTTATGGTCCATGAATGGCGTAATGCGAGAGCATCTTGCACGTGTTTGATTTCGAGTTCTACCCCATTCCTCTGAGTGGTAGACATTCTTAACAGCACGCGCAGAAATATCTCTTCAGGTGGGAAAGATGCAAGGATGTCTGGAAGATTAAATGAAACAAAACATGCCTAATGTTAGTTGAAATAATGCTACAACGGGAGGATCAAAATAAAAAGTAAAAAAAGATAATAATATAAGTATTTACAGGACCTTCAGTAAAATACTCATGGTCTAGTTCATGTAAGATATTTGGGTCACCACCAGCTCGTAATCCAAGCAAAACCATGTCATCAACCAGCTATAAAAAGGAAAAAAACAAAGTAAGGCTACTCAAACAAGAAAAAAAGAAAGAAAGAGATGGTGAGGAAACAGATGACTGATGAGTTTGAAAAGAAACAGAATGCTGTAAATGTGACCTGATTCCATTTTTTGTTTAAGGCCATCAAAGTTCGATCATAATAGTTCTTCTTCTCTTGTAGCTCTTTGCACTTCTTTTCCAGCTCGTGCATTGCCCTCTTCTGAGCTTCTAACTGTTGAACAAACTGCTGGTTTTGATATTGGAGAGCTGCAGCATCAACCTGAAGTTTAAAGTGTCAGTAAACGTTCTTAACAAAGTTTGGAATGAAAAACAGTAAACAAAAATGTTGAGTTGAAGCAATTAATAAAGATATATATGAAAATCTTGACAATAACAGAATGTCATAAAGCTTGAAACAGCAAACCAAAAGCTAGGTCTATATAGAGATTATAAAAATAAAAAATTAAAAAAAAAAAAACATAATATGACTACCAAGAATTAAGAAGGCCTAACAAAAATGGGAGCAAAGATAAAGAATGATTATAATAATAAAAAATAATTTTAAATGTATAAAAATAAATCCGATAATAGATATGTTCATGCAAATCATGGATTGAAGTTACATTTTTAAAGTATTGTAATGCTGCGAGAAAGTCGAAGTCGGATCATATCTTTCCTATTCAAGATTCCTGAATGATATTAAGCTTAACTCCTAAGACTAGCCCTTCATTTTGTTGGTGGTAACAATGCATTCCCCTTGAAATTTCAGAAGGAATTTGGTTTTAACACTGACTAAATGAATAATAAGTGCCACTTTCCCTCACTAGACTCTAAAATCGCATCATCTACAAAAAGCAATATTGGTGAATGAAGAGAGAGCTTATCGCTGTACTGTAATTGTTGCAGAACCGCGAGAATACTTGTCGCAGGAGACGAGCCTAAATAATCTCATTTTTTTCTTTCTTATGCTTTATTTCCTATTATCTTTCATTCATTTTCAGTCATTTCTTATATATAGTGTTGTATTAGGTTTGAACATCAGTTTTTTATGTGTTTTGTTTAGAACAATCGTCTACATCCGTTCTTCTCCCTTTAAGGGTTGTATCCAAAGGAGTGGGTGGTAATCCCACTGTATCTCTCTCCCAATGTGGTGATTATCTTCCTGATTCCCTTCAGCGTCCTCCTCACATCGCTTCCGGCCATCCTCCAATACTGCAGCCGCCCCAAAACAAGCCACCTGCTCCTGTTTCCCTGCAGTTTTCCAATCTTCCAGCCGCTGCCATCCGTGTTTCGGCTTGCTGCCGCCATCCCAGACAGCAAGGAGTTGCTGTCCTTACTCGTTCCAGCACCCCCACCTGTCACTACCACTTGGTATTGTCGTTACCCTGCTGTCCCAGCCATTCCTACCAGCTCTCAACCCTCACAGCTACCCCAAAACCCCTTTACTTGCTGCTGCTGCCACCAAACAGCAAATTGTTGTTGTTTGAACTGTTGTTCCTTGTTGTCCACCCGCTTAGTTTGCTACTAACACACAAACAGCAAGGTGCCACAGCTTTTCTTGTTCTTTAAGCTCTTTCCTGTGTGTTGCCGCTCAGGACAACGAGCAACCATTGTTGTGTCGTTGTTTTCCCACCATCCAACCCCTCCTCTACCTTGCCACCAGCTTTCCAAACCCCCGCCAATCAACAGCACCGCCCCGAGCTCCCACCCTAGTTTGATTATGTGTCGTTTATATTGTTATTTTAGATTTCCGAATGTTGTGTTAATGTATTTTCTCTTTCTAGTGTATTGATTATAATCTTCGATTTGTTTTTCGTAATAATATATGTTTTATCTATTGTTATTTAGGTTAGCTCCAGTATCAACGTAGAATGGCCACAGACTCTGGTATGATTCACCAAACAATTAAAAGGTTCTCGAAACCTCTAAAAACCCTTACTAGATATTTCCCCAGCTAGGTGCAATTTTGTTCTCCAACACTACATTTGTTTCCTCTTCCACAACTTAACTTATATCATTATCCTCAGATTTCTCATCTCTGCTCTTCTAAAAAATGCTTGGAATATTTCACTGTGTTCCCAAATTGGAGGTCACGTGTTCGATCCACCAGTCATCCTCCGCTTGCCACTTGGAAGACACTCAAAGGATATGCCGCCTGTCTAGCATCATCATCGATCGACTGGACACTGTTGTCGGTTGACTCAAAATATTCTGCCATAGTACCCTCAATCGAAGCAACTTCGATATCTGGCAGAGCACCCTCCTCAACCGTTATAACCGGAGTGATACCTTCCACTCGCAATTCCGACTACAATTCCATCACCACCGCCATTAGAGTCACCAATCGTTCCAAAGCACTCTCAGCCACAGGATCTCCAGCGCTAACTATCACCAGTCGAGACAATCTGCCTATCATCACGCAAGATGTCCTCCTCTGTTGACCACCGAAATCCCCCAACGACATCATTTGGTCACGCGGATCAAGTTCAAGGTCCTCCATTTTCCTTTTCACAGCTAATTCTTTCCTTAAGTGTCCACCCGCAGGATAAAGGGGAGTGCTAAGAACCATGAGTAAATATTTATCAAAACGACCCTGAGCTTTAACACTAGAAATGGTGTCGATTAGAGTTCACAGAAAAAGAAGTAGAGAAGAAAGCCACATTGATTCTATTTATAGGAAATGCGGGCCCGAAAATTGAGAGAGTAATTATTAATTTATTAAATAGTTGAGGTTATAAATAAAAATTTCGATCATAAAGACTCTCTTGTCCTTATCGCAACACAGTCTTCAAGAAGTAAGAAAATCGGCGATATGTATGCAAGAAATTATCAACGTGAATCTCAAGACGATCACATGGTCTGTAAAGAAAAAAATGAAAACCAACAATATGAGATTTCAATAAGTAAATAAGCCGACCGACTGAAAGTCGACAGCCAATCGATGGAAGACCGATCGGCTTAAATTTCTCCCACTTATCAAATGATCATCCGAAACAAAGACATCAATGGCAGTCGACTCAGTCGACCACTTGAAGAAGACTCGAATTCCCAGAGCCGAAGTCGATCGATATTGGTGAACAAAGTCGGCCCAAGTCAGCTACGTCGACCGGTCCAAAGGCATACCAATCGGTAGACTTAGACTTATGGAAAGTTGTCAATATAGTGTGTTGAAGTGAAGAGTTTTCAATCTCGGTTATGACTATGAAAAAGTGTCAGAATCAGTTATAGATCCAGAATACGTCAATATCATTTATGATTACGAAAAGGTATCTAAAAGGGAAAAGACTAATATGTAATGCTCACACTTAAATAGGGGAAAATAATAACTTGTAATGCCCCATTAAAGTTGGGGTAAAAATGTAACTTTATTAAGGGTCGCTTGTGATTATAAATAAGGACCATTTTATAAAGGAAATGACAGATACTTTTCCCTAAAACTGTTCATCCTACACTCTACTGCTCTCTCTCTCTCTCTCTCTCTCTCTTCTTCCATTCTTCTTTATGCTCTATCACTCGTGGTGTGTTCCAAAGGAAAAATCAGGATTCAACACAAATTATTCTTTCAATTCCCCTTCTTGTGTAATTTATCTCTCCCGTTTTTCTATTTTCTTTCAGCACACCTCAAATGGCCATTTGGCTCAGTTAAACAGAGTACAGTATTTCCTGGTAGAACACACACCTATAGTTTGTCTGTATTCATCAATACAAATAGTATCCATACTCAGGCAAATGAACAAAACACTGCAGGAGATAAGAGGGATGAAAATCAATCAAGTTCGAGAATGTTGAATTCACTCAGTATATTTTATTCTTCCATAAACATGGAATATCCCCACTTTCAGGTTTTTCCAACTCTAGTAGTAGAGCAAGTTAAACTCACATGTAAGCCTGCAACATCAACATCCTAATTATTATGCTATTCAGAATTTTTGTTGATTAAAAATCATGCAGTATGACTGAAGTATATTTCATTAAAATGTGGTCATGTAATTTTGGCCTTACCAAAATCCTATAAATTACAATTTTCAGTATATCACTTTCCCATCCAACAATAAAATGAACTAAATCAGTATCCCACACAGTTTACGCTTCAGGTTGGCAGAAGCCATTTATGTATGCTGTTCAAGAAATCCCAAATAAGTTCGCAAAATTTCAGGGGCAAACAGATGATAGAAAAAATTTATTAAGCCCATACAGTTTTAGCTTTAGTCTGAAAAATAACATATTGTAGAGGTATCATGATATATTTTAGTGAGATAATGGATAGAATGATTTTACGAGCTTTTAACCCCAACATTCTGTCATGCTCCCTCTTAGCATGCCGAAACTTACTGGCACCAAGACGTGCAATAAGAAACATATGACCACCTTTCAGCAGCAGAATTTTTGTATGATAAATCCAAATCGTTACAAGATGCAAAACTGGTAATGAGAATAAATTATTAAACGTGAAGTGTTTCAATATTTTGAGAAAATATTTTTCCTAAACAATATATCTTTCACAAATAGGATATTGAATCAAATTTGAATTTAATAAAATTCCAAAAAAAAAACACCATGTCATTGTAAGAAAACCAATAATAATCAAGGCTTTGAGATTGAAGTAGCCAGCCATGATTTGATAGGATCACACAAACATGATAGACAATATACAGGAAATATTTAGAATGACTGCTCCTAATCTAAAATTTAAGCAATGGAACCTCCTTTATTTTGCATTTAGCTTTGATCAATGGAACCTCATTGCCAACATGATTTGAATATCCAATTCTTTCAGGCTGTGTGATCTTGGAGACCTACGCTTATGGTTATTCATGCAAACAACAGAGACAAAAGAACTAGACCAACCCAAATTAAGACATAGTACTCAGTGCTTGCAATAGCTAGAGATCTTATTAAGGTAACAAAAAATTAATCGGGAATGTCCAAACCAGTGCTAAGCAAACGTTTTATAACAAATTTCATAAATTTTGAATTTATATGATTGACGGAAAAAGAGATGTAATGCAACCTAACCAACTAATCAAGGATTTAATGCTTTTCACTAATTTCACACCTTATGATTTATAGTGATTGCCAATTTCCAAAACATGCCTTAATCCAGTTATAAATACTTTCCCTTCGAGGGGTATTATATAATGTTGTTATTAAGTAACATCCGTCCAAAATGAACTATAAAACTCTTTTAAATTAATTCTATAACTACAACTATACCTGGACTGCTAAAAATAGACAGCTAAAGGGTCTTGACCATGTTGATGACCTATTAATATTATCGCATCCATGAGCCATGTTTTAAATTTAGTATAAAAACTCATAATGATCAATTCATTTACATTGCTCATACAAGGCAATGAGCTGTAATAAATTAATGTGATTGACATGCTATATTTTCTCTTTAGCCTCCATTCTCTTGAATTAGCAGAATCACCTACTTTTAAAATTAAGAATCCGGAACACAGCTCGATTTGAAAGGGTAACAGGTCTCACAGCAAGGAAAAATTGGTATCAATGAGAGTTTGGACAAGGTATTTCATACCTTGTTAGATTTTCCGTGTTAGTTTAATTTTTGAATAATAACCACTAATGATCAATTCATTTACAGTCCTTATAAAGAAATATGACATTTACAAAATAAATGGGATAGACATGCAATGTTTTATATCAACCTTTATTCTCTTCAATTAGTAAAATCATCAAACTTTAAAATTGGGTATCCCAAATACACGACTCAATTTGACATGGTAATAGAGGGTTTCAGGAAGGAAAACAACTGGTGATAAAAAATTCATGTCTAGTTTGATTTGATATGGTAGAAGGAATTCATGAAATCCACATAAATTAGACGACTTAATAGAATAAACATAAACTTCAACTTTATCTTAGTATGCTTCTACATAATAGAAGTCCCAATTTGAAATACACGAATAGAAAATATATTAAAAAAAGTAACTAATATTAGCATCTCACTTTTTATATAGAGCACATGATTTAATTAAAATGCATAAAGCTAAAGGATTCCATTAATTTACCTTTTCATAAAAAACTTAATGCGAAATACTAAAACCGACATGCCACCTTCCACCAAGCATATTCAATGTGTTGCAAACCCATGCATACAAGCTAGGAATTGAGTAGCAAGCATAGAGGTTTGCAACATTTAACTTTCTGCAAGATAAGCAAAATCTACCCAAAATCTAACTAATAGCTAGAAATATTCAAAATATTTCCTATAGATGGAAAAAAAATTAGTATTTCAATATCTTAATTAATATGGCATGAAATTTTTTAAAAATTTTCTATTAAATTGACGAGGCATCAATCAGCCAAATTTCAGGATCTGGTTCATTTCTCTGTGCACCATCTGGATTCCATGTGCCCATCTAAGCTTTCATTTTATTCTGTCTTTTTCATGATATAGGGCATTTACAGATTTTAAAAGAAATTCTTAGTCTTCTCAGTGGTTTAATTACATTAAAAAAAAAATCAACATTCATCCCGAGCATTATACCATGTAGACTGAATATCATAAAAGGATCATAAAACATAAGGAAAAGCGGGACAGCTTTGTTTCCATTGACAGCCAAGTTCTCATTGAGTCACAAAACATCTATAAAATAAATGAAGTAATTTGGGCTACATTTAATTTGCTAGGGTTTTCTAAGGAAAGTTGGAATATAATATTGCCGGGCATGAAATAAATGGGAAAACTTTTTAACAGAAAATTAAACAAACTCTAACGTAAAAGCTCATAATCCATTGCTCGAGCATAGGATGGTAAGAATACACTGAACAACAAGAATATCTAACCATTCTTCTAAATTCTGTTAAATTTTCACAACGCATTCCTCCCATATTGACATACCCCAACCACCGTCATTAAATCGCGCTCTGAGACGAAGATTTTATCCAATATCATAATAGGACAAAGAAAACTAATTTTTGAACGATTAATCAAGAAAAATATATATATATATATATCGTCAAACCTCTTCGCTCTGCGTGGGATTCTCCCTCTCTCCCGATGCCATATCCGGGAAACCACCACACCAGAGCACTTATGCGAATTAGGGTTTTGCTGGGGAAACGAAAAAGAGAGGATCAATGAGAAAGTGGGAGAGGAGCGAAGAGTAAGAGACGACGAATGCATGAGTAAACCGAATTACGAAGGGGATTAGGACGAGTGGGGCTTTCAGAGCATGAGTCGAGTGGAAGAAGAAGCGCTCTCCATTTAGGAAAATATCACAGCTGAAAAAAAATAAAATTTGTGAGGTAGCAAGTACGTTATTCAGTATTATTATATATTATTTAGGTGTTATTATATATTATATAAATATTATTGATGTATTATTGTGTTTTTATAATATCAGAAATTTTTCAGAACACAATAACACCTGAATAACATACAATAATACATGAAAAACACTGGACCTTTTTTTTATGTCGTCTCCACGTGACGTGCTTTCATTGGACTCTGTGAATACTCTACGTGCGGAGCCTTGATGCAATATTTTTTCCTCCATTTGCCATGAAGAAAGGTCTGTCATTTCCTAGAAGCATGGACAAATTGACTTGCTACTCTTACACTAATAAATTATATATATATATATATATATATATATATATATATATATATATATATATATATATATATATATATATATATATGATTTAATTAGCTTACAGCTACAAAGGTATCATTAGCATAATAAGCATATATTGAATTCCCACATGTATAGCTTTTAATCTTTAGCTTGGTTGTGGATGATTTAGTTATAATGTTTGCCTTTGGTTTTTCGATTGGATTTTTCATTAGTTCTAAGCATTTTGCTTTGCATGGAATTATATGTACATATTTTAGATTTTATCTTTTACAAATTATTTTATTTTTTGGACCCTAAAAGCTTACTTTAATTAGTATCATACTTTGATTATTTCTAGCATGGTTGTGAAAATTAAATCGAATTGCTAGTTTGAAAGTAAACGGGTCTGAAGTTCGATTTGGTTTCTACCAAAAATTGTCCCCCACATCGAATTGGTAGAGCCACATCTAATTGGTGGTTCTATCGTCAAACCATAGAATTCATCCCAATTTTTAAGATTCGACAAATTCCTTCTTTTATTAGTCTGAGATAATTTTGTAGCATTTTTTAAATATTACTTATATATAAAAATAAAAAAGTAATAATCCTTAATATAATAATAGCATAACTAAAAAAAACCCTATTCCAATTTCTTTAGTGAAAAGGTGAGGTGTCCCTCTTGCAATCCTAATCCCTTGGTTAGGCTACTTACAAGCTCTCAGCCGTCATTTTGTTGATCATCGAGTTCTTTAATTTTAAAAAGATATAATTTTAGTTTTCAGTCTAACCTTCTTAGTTCTAGGTTTTTACCATGCCAGGTGATAGTGGTAAGAAACTGCTCCCTAAATCTTCCTAAATAGGTATTTATCATATCATATTTTATTCATATGGATTTAATTTGATTATAACATAGTTGATTTAATCAGACTTTTTATCTATTATATTTTTGTATTTTAAATTAGAGTTCTTACGTGTAATAAGGTGTAGCCATATTAGGCTTTAATGTTTTGTGATCTAAGTTTTTTATTCTATTTTAGTTTTGTATATGCTTGCACCATTTCAATTTGGTCGGCTTCAAAATTACTAATTTGCTCCAAATAAAATAATTATAAATGATGGTTTATTTAGGGTTATTTTTTGTGGTTTATATAGTTTTGAATTTGAATTTATCTAAAAAAAAAAGTTTTGAATTTGAATTTATCAAAAAAAAAAGTTTGAATTGTAGCTAATTTATTTGTTGAAGTGAAGGAATTGTTTGGTGCTTATCTATATCAAGGCCAAACATATATTTAAGAATTAGTTAAAATAGAGGTTTATCTATTTTAGGCTTACTTTCGTGTTGGACAAATAAAATTTGGAGCTTTTAGTCACGAAATAGCTATATTTTGTTATTGCTTTAAATATAGGTTGACCTTGCTTCTTTGGAAACTCTTCACCAAGAACTTTAAACTTTATCTTCTAAGGCATTGTTAACAAGTTAGTATCTTTTTAAGTATTCCTTAAATAAATATAACTTTATCTTATCTCTTATCTCACCGGTTTTTTTTTTTCCAGGAATGATGTGCTTCTAATTGAATCTAAAAATATGATCAATGAATAGCTATGGTATTCTTATACTGTACATATCAATGAATGTTGAGTTTGTCTGTGTTTTAAATTTTGATCACTAATTAATGAAACAATCAATCAGAGAACTTTCTATCTTTCAAATAGAATGAGCAATTACAAATAATTATTTGTTCTAAGTATGTGTTTGAATTTTTAAAATAGGTGTGTATCATCTCTTCGTTAGTTTGAGCACTTTTTCACATAGAGTTGTCAAACTTTAATTCTTATTTTTGAAATAAAAATTTCTATGTTAAAGTTATGTGCCACCTATTATGAAAGATAGCTCTTTAAAGTTCAACCCAAGAATAATTATTCTCATTTTTCTATTTATATGAAATAGATTTTATTGAATATTTGAATATTGAATTAGGTTAGAGTTAACAAGTGCCATTTTTGAATTCATTACACTTGTTTATTTAAATAGCAATCATTTAATTTATTTTTTTGCTAATCACAGGGTGGAATCATCTAAAAGTCAGTCTATAGCTTCTTTTAATTGTGTCTGTGAGAAAATGGATCCCGTATGGAATCATTTTATAAAAAATATATAACATGATGGAAAGAAATAGTGCATGTGTTTGCAATATGGAATTGTTAATTAAAGTAGAGGTATAAATAGAATAAAATAAGATATTATGAACCTACTTTAATTAATAAAGCATCCTATATTGTTTGTCACCAAACATAAAAAAATTAAAAAAGTACATGAGAAAAAAAAACTGTACCAATGGAACAGAAAATGCATATACCAATATAAGAAAATCTAAGAAGTATCCATAAAAAAAGTACCAATAGGGCAAAGAATACATATAACAATATGATGAGCCTATCAATATTAATGAAGAGTAAGGAGGTTCTTCTTCATATTAATAGTAAAATTCTATTACACATGCCAAATTTATTGATAATTGAAAGAAAAAAGTATACAACAACAACAAAGCCTTAATCCCACTATGTGCGGCCGGCTACATGAATCCTTTTTTTCCATTGTTTCCTATTTAGTGTCATATTTGCATTTAGTTCTAATAAATTAAGATCATTTTTTATACAATAA
>JXCR01042123.1:6525-30491 GCA_002079205.1 Phalaenopsis hybrid cultivar
AGTATAATCATGCTTTATGACTCCTAATGTACTAAATAATTTAATCTTAATTTCAATTCAATTAAAATAAGTCTCTATCAGCCATATTTAAAAAAAGGGGTATTTACATGCATACAACACAATTCTTATTTATTTACATATCTAACACCTAAACTTTAATGTTTAACATCACATTAAAAATATCATTCTTACGGACTACTTAAAAGTGAACAAAAGCATTTTTTTTTTTTTTGCATAAATATATAGTAACAAAGTGTTTTAAATGTAAATACCAAGTTGTTAGTGTTAGATATATAAATTCATAAGAGTGGTGTGGTACATAAGTAAATTTTCCTTCTCATAACTAAATACCAAGTCAACCATCTCAGTTGACTGACTTTCCGTATGGACTGACTTGTTGCATAGATAATGAAGGTGTGGCCTTGATTTGGACTTCGCCGTGTGTTAGCCTTGCCAACGAAACTTACATAAATAAAATAATTATTAATTAATTAATGAGATTAAAATTAGAATCACGAGCTAATGTGTCGAGTAGGGTTGTCTTAAGCTAGGCCTTTTAGCTCATCGAACTCAACTTGCCAACTTCTAATCAAGAAAAACACGAGTTGATTCATGGGTGACTTGATTTTGTTACTTTCTAACTTAAACTGACTTAATGCATTAATTATGGCTCAGCATTATATAGCTGAAGAAGAAAATTTTGAGGAATTGAGACAATAGACAATCAATAGACATCATTGTGGTTGATAACCAATGGTGGTTAGGAGACGGTTGTCTTGTGGAGATAGCCNAAAGTAAGTGGTCGCCCAAGACCTCTTGAGCAATAAGGTCCCCAATACACTCCATAGTCCAACAGCAAAACCCAGTCCCATGCCGAGGAACAAACCAAAATCAGCATCATCTTGAGAATTGTCTCCTTCGCCGTGTATTTTATGTTCATCACCTTCGCAAATCTTATGTAGTGGTTTTCCGCAGAGTTTTGGATTTCCGTAGTAAATTGATTCATTAAAAGTGTCAAGTTGGGTCCCTGTCGGGATTTTACCAGACAATTCATTGTAGGATAAGTTGAGATAACTCAACGCACTGAGCATCCCAATGCTCTCTGGAATTTCTCCTGAGAAATGGTTCCTTGAGAGATCCAAACTTTCTAAGCTTTGCATAACCCCAATTTGGTTTGGTATATGTCCCGTGAATTGGTTTCTCGATAAATTCAAGCTCATCAATCCAACAAGGCTCANATTTCACTTGAGAGATGATTTTGAGAAAGGTCAAGCACTACCAACAAACTCATGTTCCCATTTATATAGGACTCAATTCCGCTTGAGAACTTATTATTCGAAAATGATACATAACGTACAAAATTCCCTGGTCGAGGAAGCCGCCCTTCCAATTGATTTGATCTTAAGTCGATAGTTGCCGCAAATGCAATATTCAAAGACATTGGAAGTTCACCTCTAATTGCATTTTGAGACATGTTCAAGTAATTTATTTTAGATGATATATTCCAAAACCAGCTTGGAAAGCTATCAGAAATACCACAATTGGAGAGGTCTAAAATGGAAAGGAGCTTTTGCTTTTGAAGCCATAGTGGGAATTGAGGACCAACGAGACAAGAACTTAGGCAAAGATAATGAATTTGAAATGGTGGAGTCCAATTAGGACTAATCATGTTAAAACTCAATTGATTGTGTGAAAGATCTATGTATTTCAATTGTGATAAATTTGCAAAATGAAATTCAGAGATACTACCATGCAAATTATTAGAATGAAGATCCAAATAAGCTAAGTTAGTCAATTGTCCAAGACTTTGTGGAATAAGTCCATCAAACCGATTATTTCCAAGATTAAGGTCTATTAAATATCTCATATTTCCAACCCATTCAGGTATGCTTCCACTCAGTTGGTTATTGGAGATAGCCATGTGTGTAATTTTATATTCTTTGCATTTTAAAGCAGTTTTATCATCATTTAATTTTGTAAAATTATTATAGCTAAGATCCAAAACATTGAGATTACATAAAAAGCTTGAAGAGGCAAATGAAATAAGTCCAGTAAAAAAGTTTGAATAGAGATATAATTCATTTAATCTTTTGAATTTTTCGAACCAGTTTGGCAAACTTCCGTTGACATGGTTATAAGAAAGATTAAATGTTTCAATGGTTGATGAAAAATTAGAATATGAAAGTAAATTTGGAAGTGTTTGCAGGCTACATGATGACAAATACAAAGTGGAGAGAGCTGGAAGCACACTAATCTGATATAACCAATTCATAGCGAATGTTAGATTCACATCTGACATATCAAGGAAGTGTAAAGAGAAAAGGTGTNCAAATGTTTCAATGGTTGATGAAAAATTAGAATATGAAAGTAAATTCGGAAGTGTTTGCAGGCTACATGATGACAAATACAAAGTGGAGAGAGCTGGAAGCACACTAATTTGATATAACCAATTCATAGCGAATGTTAGATTCACATCTGACATATCAAGGAAGTGTAAAGAGAAAAGGTGTGACATCCAAAAGAGGTTATAAGAAACTAGAGAATTATAACTAAGATCAAGGTATCTAANGTAACCAATTCATAGCGAATGTTAGATTCACATCCGACATATCAAGGAAGTGTGAAGAGAAAAGGTGTGACATCCAAAAGAGGTTATAAGAAACTAGAGAATTATAACTAAGATCAAGGTATCTAAGTTTTGTCAAGTTTCCAATATGAGGTGGAATTTCTCCGGCGAACCCCGAATTGCAGAGATCAAGATGGCTCAATTTAGTGAGGGAACCAATAGAATGTGGGATCCTCGCTTGATTGAAGAAAATGATTCCCAAGCACAAATATTGCAAGTGTCGTAAGCGAAAAAAAGACGGATGTAACGATGGGGCATGTAAGAAAACATCCACAAGTCCTAAGAAAATAGATAAATCGAGTTTGATGACATAATTGGTTTTATTACTACAACTCACTCCCATCCACGTGCAACAATCCTTGTCTATATCCCAACTCGAGAGAACGAGGTGAGGATCGGATAGACTTTGCTTGAAATCAAGGAGGGCGTCTCTTTCCTCAACACTGCAACGTTGGTTCACCTTGCGAATGNGAAAAAAGACGGATGTAACGATGGGGCATGTAAGAAAACATCCACAAGGCCTAAGAAAATAGATAAATCGAGTTTGATGACATAATTGGTTTTATTACTACAACTCACACCCATCCACGTGCAACAATCCTCGTCTATATCCCAACTCGAGAGAACGAGGTGAGGATCAGATAGACTTTGCTTGAAATCAAGGAGGGCGTCTCTTTCCTCAACACTGCAACGTTGGTTCACCTTGCGGATGGCTGGGCCACCTTCGCTTTCCGCTCTCAAGCAATAGAAAGATAGAGTAAAGATTAGCACTAGTAGAGAAAACTGAACTATTTCCATCAGAGTTTTCATAATTGTGGCTCTCTTACTCTATCTCCATTTATAGCACACTAATTGAAAAATATCTCCAAAATTTTGTCCTATACTCGCAATATAATCTTTTTCTATATGATTAATTAGTAAGAAGTTTATTTAGTTTAATTACGAACGTGCGCTTATAATCCTAAGGTACCTTGAGAATCATAAAGGTCCTTATGGACTTCTTTAGAGATAGGAAACTAATTACATTAAATTAATGAATTATTTTTACATAATTTCAATAATATTTAAATTCAATCAATGCCCCCACCACTTTTAAAGAATTCACTCCCATCCTTTATTAAAAATACAAAAAATAAATGTTGTATTTTTGAGCCACTTTAATATATAATAGAAGAGTATAATCATGCTTTATGACTCCTAATGTACTAAATAATTTAATCTTAATTTCAATTCAATTCAAATAAGTCTCTATGAGCAATATTTAAAAAAAGGGGTATTTACATGCATACAACACAATTCTAATTTATTTACATATCTAACACCTAAACTTTCATATTTAACATCACATTAAAAATATCATTTTTAGTGACTACTTAAAACTGAACAAAAGCATTTTTTTTTGCATAAATATATAGTAACAAAGTGTTTTAATTGTAAATAACAAGTTGTTAGTGTTAGATATATAAATTCATAAGAGTGGTGTGGTACATAAGTAAATTTCCCTTGCAATTATTAATTTGATTTATTATGTGTAAATGAGACATGAGCCATAACCTTCTCAGTTGACTGACTAACCGTATTGACTGACTTGTTGCATTGATAACGAAGGTGTGGCCTTGATTTGGACTGCCGTCTGTTAGCCTTTCCAACGAAACTTACATAAATAAAATAATTATTAATTAATTAGTGAGATTAATATTAGCCTTGCTATGGTGGATCCAAATATTGAATTTTAATATATTTTTAATGTGTTTTTATTAATATTTAAAAAAAAAACATGAGTTGAATCGTGAGCTAATGTGTCGAGTAGGATTGTCTTAAGCTAAGCCTTTTAGCTCATCGAACTCAACTTGTCAACTTCTAATCAAGAAAAACTCGAGTTGATTCATGAGTGACTTGATTTTGTTACTTCCAAACATAAACTGACTTAATGCATTAATTATGGCTCAGCATTATACAGTTGAAGAAGAAAATTTTGGGGAATTGAGACAATAGGCATTCAATAGACATCACTGTGGTTGATAATCAATGGTGGTTAGGAGACAGTTGTCTTGTGGAGATAGCCAAGCGATGGTAGTTGAAGAACATTGATTGGATGACAGTGTTTAGATAAAAACNGAGCCGAAAACGAGCTGTTCGCGAACAACGAGCCTTTTTGACAGCCCTACTTTAAAATGTGCATTTTCCTTTTTAAAATGATAATATTTTTTTTTTTATATTATATGGAAGATTTGGTTGGCATAAATGTAAAAAAATAAGGTTTAAAGGTATTGAAAATGCAAATATACAGAATTTGGGTGGTTTGCTGTAAAAGCCCCTTCTATCCCACCAATAAAGATGGCACCAAAATTATATTTCTATATTTTGGGGCATTTATCTACAAACCACAATTCTTATGTATTTTCATACCTACTATGTTAACTATAGTATTTATAATTGTAACACTTGGTTGCATAACATGACATATTTGTACACATTACCAAAAATAAAAAACAATAACTACCCACGGTCCTCACCCTCAAAGTAGCACAAATTGACACCCGAGTTCATTAAACTATTCTAAATTGCATTGCAAATATAATTAAAAAAAAAGTTTACAAAGACATGTTTATGAGGACAAGATATAACATCATAATTGTTACCTTATTACAATAGATAAGGTTGGTAACCATATTAAGACAGAGTAACGTCTGACTTTATCCAGCTATAGTACCCCATAGAAACACTGTGTAGCTCACAGGCTTGGGCATCCTGCGCCTAAGAAGTCTCCAGAACCTTCTTGATATCCTTCTGCAGAGGTTCAAACACACAAAATGTATCATAATCATGATGATAACTAGAGTTGTGAATTCAGCTCGAAGATCGTGATCATTCAATTCATTCAAATATTGGCTTGGATGGATATCCGATTGAAATAAATGAGACGGCTTATAGGCTGTTGAAATTCAGATAATGCGGAATAAAGTGGAATATTATATTGTTTCATTGATATGAACGAGGTATAAATAATACTTACAAGAATCCTATAATAGGAAAAAATTAATAATAAAAGGAAATATATCATCTAATATCTCTAATAATTAATTCATATTAATTATTAAGAAATATAAAAAATAACATAAAAAAGGAAAACGAATAATTTATAATCTAAGGAAATAAATATGAAATAGTAAAGAAAATATCTTTAATCTAGGGAAGTAATTTATTTATCATAACTTTTTAAAGGAATAAATTATTTCCTAATATAATTCTTAGCACACCCCCTCAAGTTTGAAATGTATATTAACAAGTTCTTATTTGTTGGGTAGTGAAGAAAAAATAGTCGTTTGAATTATCGAATTTGCTAGATTCAGGTTTAGCTGAATTTTGAGTTTTGTCTGTCATGTGTTTCAGCGTAAAGTGTTGGATTCAGCCTTAGTTGAATTTGCTGAATTCAGGCTTGGCTTAATTTTGAGATTTATCTATCATGTGTTTCGGCGTAGAAAGAAGATGGAGGTTTTGCAGGAAAAGAGACAACCAACAAGAAAACAGACTTTTAGTTGACTGTGGTTGTCGTCAGCTGCAGAGAAAACATGTAAATCACACCCAGT
Organism: Phalaenopsis hybrid cultivar; assembly: GCA_002079205.1. Taxonomy (NCBI): domain Eukaryota; kingdom Viridiplantae; phylum Streptophyta; class Magnoliopsida; order Asparagales; family Orchidaceae; genus Phalaenopsis; species Phalaenopsis hybrid cultivar. The sequence continues at coordinate 12,742 of JXCR01042123.1, forward strand.
AAACTCTGCTGACAAAGAAAGCAACAGAAGAAAGGGCAGCTAGCAACAGAGCCCCCTGACACTTGAGCCAGGGACGAAAAAATACTGCAAGAGAAAGGGCCAGCGATGGATTTTGTCGACATTGTCCGATAGACGGCAGCAACATCTCCGGCGAGATGACGATGAGGCGGGTGGTGGCATCGCTGGTGCTGCCCTGGCTGGAGCCCCTGGTCACGGCCCCCTTCTTCTAGCTTTGTTCTACTCAATCAGACGTCGTGTGCAACGAACGCAACATGTTCTGTCTCGACTGAGGGGATCGGTTATAGATTTTTGGGAGGTTGGCAAAGTTGAAGCTCTCGATTCAGGAAGGGTCTGCCAGTAGACAAAGCNCGTGCAACGAACGCAACATGTTCTGTCTCGACTGAGAGGACACCGGTTATAGATTTTTGGGAGGTTGGCAAAGTTGAAGCTCTCGATTCAGGAAGGGTCTGCCAGTAGACAAAGCTTGCATGGAGAGAAGAAGAAAAAATCGTTGTTTTAAATACCAAGATGAGTGTCCTCCCTTCCTGCACAAACAGGAAGGGAGTCCAGCCATTCTCAAAGGATGACTGTTGGCTAGGGTACAAAACCTTGTTCTGATACCATGTTACAATTCAGAATAATACGGAATAAAATGTAATACTATATTGTTACATTCATATGAAAAGAGGTATAAATAACCCTTAAAAGAATCTTATAATAAAAAATAATAATAAATTGGAAACGATATGAAAGAAANCATTCTCAAAGGATGACTGTTGGCTAGGGTACGAAACCTTGTTCTGATACCATGTTGCAATTCAGAATAATACGGAATAAAATGTAATACTATATTGTTACATTCATATGAATAGAGGTATAAATAACCCTTAAAAGAATCTTATAATAAAAAATAATAATAAATTGGAAACGATATGAAAGAAAAGATATATCACCTGATATCTCTAATAATTAATTCATATTAGTTATTAAAAGATATAGGAAATAACATAAAATAAGAAAATGAATAATTCCTAATCTAAAAAATAAATATAAAATAAGAAAGAAAATATCTCATTAATCTAAGAAAATAATTTTTTCCTCATAATTTCTTATAGGANCAATAATTAATTCATATTAGTTATTAGAAGATATAGGAAATAACATAAAATAAGAAAATGAATAATTCCTAATCTAAAAAATAAAATATAAAATAAGAAAGAAAATATCTCATTAATCTAAGAAAATAATTTTTTCCTCATAATTTCTTATAGGAATAAATTATTTCTTATTATAATTGTTAACATAAGCCAAAACTTTTGATCGAATTTTTTTATAGCTGATTCAAATCATAGAAGAATCGGCTCGAACTGGCTTGAGATCGACTCAAAATACTTATTACTTATTAAAATTATACATATAATGCTGAATAAAATTAAATATAACGATTCACGAGCTGATTTTGAGCTGGAATGAATCCAACTAACTCAATTTAAACCAGCTAGTTTCCATTTCGAGCCGGATCGAGTTGATTTTGAGCTAAAATGAAACCAAATAGCTTCATTTAAGCTAGCATGATTCGACTTTGAGCATGATCGAGCTCGATTCAATGGCTGGAACAAAGCTAACTCAAAATCCAATATATTAAGCCATGAGCCGCACTAAATCCATTCTAGCAAATTTCGAAATCGGATCTTCAACAGCCCTAATGATAACTCANCGAATCCAACTAACTCAATTTAAACCAGCTAGTTTCCATTTCGAGCCGGATCGAGCTGATTTTGAGCTAAAATGAAACCAAATAGCTTCATTTAAGCTAGCATGATTCGACTTTGAGCCTGATCGAGCTCGATTCAATGGTTGGAACAAAGCTAACTCAAAATCCAATATATTGAGCCATGAGCCGCACTAAATCCATTCTAGCAAATTTCGAAATCGGATCTTCAACAGCCCTAATGATAACTCATTGGTGGGATGACCATAATATGATGGTTGTGCGATTGCTACATTTATTGAGAATTTCACTCTTCTTTGAGAAGAACTTAAATATAGGAATCTTTTACTCGTTATTCTGAGGGCTTGTTTTGGGTTCACTATTATTTTTTGGGTTTAAGTTTATTTTAAAAACATGATTGTTTAGTGCAGTTTTTTTTTCCCATAAAAATCTAAACAAATGAAACTAAGACAACCATAAGATAACCGACGATGAAAGGGCTTTACCTCGATGCTCAAGGGGGAGGTGGTGGGAGCGTAGCGGTCGACGACATGACCCTCTTTATCGACCAAGAACTTGGAGTAGTTCCATTTGATGCTATCGCCAAAAAGCCCTCCTTTGCTCGACTTGAGGAACTTGTAGATGGGGGCGGCTTCTTTTCCATTGACATCAACCTAAGGAAAGCAGNGATTGCCGTTCACGCAACGATTCAATGATTTTCATACATACCACTCAACTTCCATGTATTTACATACAATAATGTCACGGTGGCTCATTCTTGAAAATGTGCATTTTCCTTTTTAAAATTGTAATATTTTTTTAGTTATATGGAAGATTTGGTTGGCATAAATGTAAAAAAATAAGGTTTAAAGGTATTGAAAATGCAAATATATAGAATTTGGGTGGTTTGCTTGTAAATGACCCTTCTATCCCAATAATTAATATGGCACAAAAATAATATTTCTATATTTTGGGGCATTTATCTACAAACCACAATTCTTATGTATTTTCATATNCAATATACAGAATTTGGGTGGTTTGCTTGTAAATGCCCCATCTATCCCACCAATAAAGATGGCACAAAAATAATATTTCTATATTTTGGGGCATTTATCTACAAACCACAATTCTTATGTATTTTCATATCTACTATGTAAACTATAATATTTATAATTGTAACACTTGGTTGCATAACATGACATACTTGTACACATTACCAAAAATAACAAACATGAACCACCTCACCCTCAAGGTAGCACAAATTGACACCCGAGTCCATTAAACTATTCTAAATTGCATTGCAAATATAANCCTACCATGTAAACTATAATATTTATAATTGTAACACTTGTTGCATAACATGACATACTTGTACACATTACCAAAAATAACAAACATGAACTACCTCACCCTCAAGGTAGCACAAATTGACACCCGAGTCCATTAAACTATTCTAAATTGCATTGCAAATATAATTAAAAAAAAAAGTTTACAAAGACTGATATGTTTATGAGGACAAGATATAACATCATAATTGTTACCTTATTACAATAGATAAGGTTGGTAACCATATTAAGAGAATAAAGTTTAACTTTATCCAGCTACAGTCCCCCATAGAAACACTTTGTGTAGCTCACAGGCTTGGGCATCCAGCGCCTAAGAAGTCTCCAGAAGCTTCTTGATATCCTTCTGCAAAGGTTCAAACACACAAAATGTATCATAATCATGATGATAACTAGGTTGTGAATTGATCGTTCGAAAATTGATTCAAATATTGGCTTGGATTGAGATCCGATTGAAATTAATGAGGCGACTTATAAGCTGTTGAAATTCAGAATAATGCGGAATAAAGTGGAATATTATATTATTTCATTGATATGAACGAGGTATAAATAACACTTACAAGAATCCTATAATAGAAAAAAATTAATAAAAAAGGAAATATTTCATCTAATATCTCTAATAATTAATTTATATTAATTATTAAGAGATATAAAAAATAATATAAAATAGGAAAACGAATAATTCCTAATCTAAGGAAATAAATATAAAATAGTAAAGAAAATATCTCCTTAATCTAAGGAGGTAATTTATTTATCATAACTTTTTATAGGAATAAATTATTTCCCAATATAACTCTTAGCACACCCCCTCAAATTTGAAATGTATATTAATAAGTTCTAACTTGCTGGGTAGTGAAGAAAAAATAGTCGTTTGAATTATCGAAATTGCTAGATTCAGGCTTGGCTGAATTTTGAGTTATGTCTGTCATGTGTTTCAGCGTAAAGTATAGGTTCAGGCTTGACTAAATTTGCTGGATTCAGACTTGGTTAAATTTGTTGATTCAGGCTTAGCTTAATTTTGAGATTTATCTATCATGTGTTTCGACGTAGAAGGAAGATGGAGGTTTTGCAGGGAAAGAGACAACCAACAAGAAAATTGACTTTTAGTTGACCGTGGTTGTCGTTAGCTGCAGAAAAAACATGTAAATCACACACAGTAAATTCTACCGACAAAGAAAGCAGCAGAAGAAAGGGCGGCAGGCAACAGAGCTCCCCTGACGCTTGAGCCAGGGAAGAAAAAAAACTGCAGAAGAAAGGGTCAGCGATGGATTTTGTCGACATTGTCTGATAGACGGCAGCGATATCTCCGGCGAGATGACGATGAGGCGGGTGGTGGCATCGCTGTTGCTGCCCTGGCTGGAGCCCCCTGGTCACGGCCCCCTTCTTCTAGCTTTGTTCTACTCAATCAGACGTCGTACGCAACTAACGCAACATGTTCTGTCTCAACTGAGGGGACACCGGCTATAGATTTTTGGAAGGTTGGCAAAGTTGAAGCTCTCGATTCAGGAAGGGTCTGCTAATAAACAAAGCTTGCATGGAGAGAAGAAGAAAAAATCGTTGTTTCAAATACCAAAATGAGTGTCCTCCCTTCCTGCACAAACAGGAAGGGAGTCCAGCAATTCTCAAAGGATGACTGTTGGCTAGGGTACGAAACATTGTTTTGATACAATATTGAAATTCAGAATAATACGGAATAAAGTGTAATATTATATTGTTTCATTCATATAAATAGGGGTATAAATAACCCTTAAAAGAATCTTATAATAAAAAATAATAATAAATTGGAAACGATATGAAAGAAAAGATATATCATCTGATATCTCCAATAATTAATTCATATTAGTTATTAGAAGATATAGAAAATAACATAAAATAAGAAAATGAATAATTCCTAATCTAAAAAAATAAATATAAAATAAGAAAGGAAATATGTCATTAATCTAAGGAAATAATTTTTTTCTCATAATTTATTATAGGAATAAATTATTTCCTATTATAATTCTTAACATAAACCAAAACTTTTGATTGAATTTTTTTATAACTGATTCAAATCATATAAGAATCAACTCGAACTGGCTTGAGATCGACTCAATATACTTATTACTTATTAAAATTATATGCTGAATAAAATTAAATATAACGATTCACGAGCTGATTTTGAGCTGGAACGGATCCAACTAACTCAATTTAAACCAGCTAGTTACCATTTCGAGCCGGATCGAGTTGATTTTGAACTAAAATGAAACCAAATAGCTTCATTTAAGCTAGCATAATTCGACTTTGAGCCGGATCGAGCTCGGTTCAATGGTTGGAACAAAGTTGACTCGAAATCCAATATATTGAGCCACAAGCCGAACTAAATCCATTCAAGCCGATTTTGAAATCAGATCTTCAACAGCCCTAATGATAACTCATTGGTGGGATGACCATAATATGATGGTTGTGCGATTGCTACATTTATTGAGAATTTCGCTCTTCTTCGAGAAGAGCGTAAATATAGGAATCTTTTACTCGCTATTCTGAGGGCTTGTTTTGGGTTCACTATTATTTTTTGTGTTTTAAGTTTATTTTAAAAACATGATTATTTAGTGCAGTTTTTTTTCCCATAAAAATCTAAACAAATGAAACTAAGACAACCATAAGATAACCGACAATGAAAGGGCTTTACCTCGATGCTCAAGGGGGAGGTGGTGGGAGCGTAGCGGTCCACGACATGGCCCTCTTTATCAACCAAGAACTTGGAGTAGTTCCATTTGATGCTATCGCCAAAAAGCCCGCCTTTGCTCGACTTGAGGAACTTGTAGATGGGGGCGGCTTCTTTTCCATTGACATCAACCTAAGGAACGCAGAAATACAAAACTGGTTCAAATAGTGCTTTCATGTTAATGGATTCATGCCAAAATGTTTGTGCGACCAATAATCTTCAAGTCATTTACATACATACCACACATTCTAACAATATTTACATATCTAACTACCAAACTTCATATTTATATACATATCACCCAAATGTTTAACATCACGTCAAAAATACCGCTATTACTAACGTTTTATTGTGAAATACACCTTTTCATGCATATGTTTATAGCACCTAAGTGTAAATATCATTGTTTAGGTGTTAAATATGTAAATACAAAAGAATTCTGTGGTATGTTAGTAAAATTCCCATAATCTATAGTAGTGCAGTGTGTTTAGAACTATTTAATACTGTCCTATTGAGTAATGACCACCATTCTATAGCCAGGATTTACATATATACCACTTCAATTCTTATATGCATGCCACTACCTTTGCACGAAAAATTACACTTCACTTTTGAAAAGTAAAAAGGTGATAAATTTATTGATATGAAAGATTTACTTGGTATTACTGTAAAAAAGTAAAGTTTAGGTGTTAAATATGTAAATACTAACTTTCAAGTGAACTTCACTTTCATTCATAGTTTATGAAACCAAGCGTTATGTGTATAAAAATCAAACTTTAGGCATTAGACATGTAAATATATAGGAATTGTGTGGTAGATATGTACATTTTTCAGAAAAAGAAACAGTTGCAGCAAACCAAACCAGAGGCAAGCAAAGCCCAGCACAAAATTAACTTACCTTATCAAAGATAGGGTATTCAGCTTTGAAGCGCGTGCAGGCAAATTCAACAATCTCCTCATTGCTACCTGGCTCCTGACCTGCAAACTGATTGCATGGGAAAGCCAATATCTCCAGACCTACAAAGACCAAAAAAAAAACATGAATAATTGAAAGAAAAAACAGGAGTGTTCATAGATGTAAGCGAGTTTCATATTGAGAAAGGTGCCAAACTAGTCCTCTAACTCGTTCCAGGGGTCCATTTTAGTCTTGGAGTTCATAAAAGTGTCAATTTAGTCTCAGTCCGTCCTTGGGACTGTTTGAGCTTATATTAGAAGAGTATGAGATCTAATATGCACATTTATGAACTTTAAGACTTAAAATAGCCCCATGTAAATAGTCAAAGGACTATTTTGACACTTCACTCATTTAGATCTGTCCACAATTCTATTTTCCGGCATCTTTATTATTGTTGTTCTTCAAAAATTTACTTGAGTAGCATCATATTTAAGATCAAGAAAATTGTAAAAAATAGTCCACTGACACTTTACAATGAGCCATTTTAGACTTAGATTCTATAAAAATGTCAATTTAGTCCCGAGACAGTCTTAATTGGGGACTAAAATAGAATAGTTCTTTCTTGAGACTATTTTAGCTCGTATTAAAAGAATATAAGACATAATTTGGCACATTTATAGACATTGGAAGAACAAAAATAGCCCACATTTCACGAAACTAAAATAGCACCATGTAAATAATCAAAGGTTTATTTCTGACACTTTGCTCATTTGGATCTGTCTGCACTTCAATTTTCGTGCGACTTTATTGTTGTTCAAAAATTTATGTGAGCAGCAGCTTTTTAAGTCTAAAAGTGTGTTTGTTTTGGTTGTTGTTGTGCGAAATTTCAATTCAAAAGCTATTGTTGAAAATCTGTTGTTCAAAAGTTGTTGTTTCAAAAGAACTAGTTATGTTTGAAAAATACAGTTTTGAAAGTGTTATCCATGGACAAAAGTTTGGAATACTCATTTGTAAATATGATATAGAATTCATACGTATTTTCAATGTATAAATTCTCCGCACTCAATGACACATAAACATACTAGTTTAAATTTCTAAATAAGCATTTTTCTAGTGTTATGTATGCAAATCTTCATTATAAAAAGTGAGAATGTGTGTAATTCAATCAATAATCATACTAGTTTAGGTAAAAATTGGGAAGCTTTAGACGTGCAGCATCTACAACCACAATCTAAAGCATGTCATTTGCCTTACAATTTTAAGATCATCGTATCAACTGATAAGCATTATGACTCCAGCATTAATTTGAATCAAATCATTATGACAGAAATATTAGAAAAAAAACATAAATAAGTGGCAATTTAAACCCCTCTCCAGCTAATAATTACATTTCCCTGCATAGAAGAAACCCAAATCAAAAGCCAGAACGAAACTTAGGGCATAAAAACCATCAAAGTAACTAAGCATTTCAGCTAACTGTTGATGTTCAGAAATGCAATAACATTAAGGAGAAGAAGGCTTAGCTGACTGACGAAAAAAAAGTTTTCGTCATGGATCCGGGCCTTCCGGCGAGAGATGAGTAGGCGACGTGGCTGACAGTGAGGTCAAGACAAGCGTCCCATTAGCATCCAGGGACAACCTCAATTCCTGCAGCTTTTATTCAACATGGCAATGAGAACTCCTGCAAAGGAGAGAACAGGGGCTCGAGCTAGGGCATCGAGTAGCTCCCTCCATTCTTGAGACCTTCCCGATAGGAACCTCAACCTCCAATTCTGCATGAACTCCAGTGGGTGGGTAAGGACACGAACTCGAGGCTCTCCGTAAATCAGGCAAAAAAAATGAAATGTGGGACACATAGTGGCTCCTGCCGTCGTGATCTAAACTAAAAAGGAGTTCATGCAAAATAGAGGTTGACCTGACCACGCGAATCAAACACCCCTAAAACTTGGTTGGCTTCAAAACACGATTTTAAAAGCCCAAACAAACATACCCTAAGGCTACTTAAGAATGATAGTTGTTAAAAAACCCATTGTCCAAAATTTTCAAAATAACTACAATCAATTTTTACACTTCTTTTGAAAAATGTGGAATTTTACTTGGCTATACATTTAAGGAAGATTTACATACATACCCACTCAATTCCTATGTATTTCCTGAACTTCATTTTTACAAATATGCCCCCTTACCTATGCTTGAACAGTTGTATTTCACTTTGTAAAAGTTATAATAATGGTATTTCTAAGTGACATAAAAAATTTGGGTGGAAGAAAAGTAAAAAGTAATGTTAAGGTGTTAGATATGTAAAAACATAGAAATAGGGTGCTATATGCATAAATGACTCTTAAGTTAATAAGTTCTAAATAAAGTCAAATGTGCCCTTAAGAAATCTTTTTCAGCAAATACAGTATAAAATACTTTGCAGCATATGTCCATGCAAGAGTGAATTTTAGTATTATGTTATAAGGTAAAGCACAAAGAAATCTAGCTTCTGAATCCTACTAAAATTTATTATTTATAGTAAGCAACAGCTGATAAATAAACAACATAATCAGAATATAGAGATAGAAAAATTGNGCAAGGTGAGAAAATATCTAAAAAATCTCCTAATTACTTAGTCTTATTTATATGTTTTATTATTATTATTATTTTCTTTTATATTTGCTTGTTTTTTTTTGTACAGGAAAGACTAAAGATTTGGTGAAGGTTAATGGAACATCGCTATGTTGGGCACAATGCCTAGGCGTTGTGTTGGGTTTCACAAATATGAATTTTCTTGAGAACTTGAAATCACAGCACCAACAATCCAGTGAAGCAATCTTGAACTGGTGCTATTGAAGATAAGAGGAGCCAAAAAGACGACAGAACATAATGCCTCAATGTTGACTATCCTGCATCAAAATAAAGAACCAAGAGACACAAAGCTTTGCGCCACAGCACCAGACATAACGTGCCACAACATTGAGCTAGCACCGCAGCTCTTTAACCACGGCGGTGCAACGCGACAACGCAACATGAAGAATTATTCAAGTTCAAAATCAAAATTTCAATGTTTTATTATTTTTTATAAACCTATTTTTCATTTTTTTGTTGTTGTTAATTTTCTAAACACTTGCTTTTATGGTTGAAATGAAATATGTCCAATGTTTGTGTGGTAAAAGCATGCAAGACTAAGAGATTTTAGAATGGATTTATATTTTACTAGTTAAAATTTTGTGGAAAAGATTTTCTTACATTTTAATTCCTGAGCTTATTCGTGTATTTTCTAATTTCATTTAGTATGAGTTCACACTCTTGTTTAAAATTTAATGTAGTTTAATGATTTTGATAGCCAAAGTTTCAACCAGGAGAATCACAACTAGGGTTTAACAGAATGGAATCATTGCTTTTGAATCATACCAATCTTTAATGAAATTTTGATTTCCAATTTTTGAAATTACTAAGGGTCTCTTTAAGGCAGCTTTCTGTCTGCTTTGTTTTTCAGACTATCACAACAGTTTTGTTTGAGGAACTGTTTTCTTACCGCTTTTAATTTTTTTTATGATAGAAAGTTGATTTTTTTTTAACCTGAGCTGTTAAAGTGTAATGGCTGCCAAAAAATTGTTGTATGACTTTTTTGAAAATAAAATAAATTTGCAATAACCGTCATAGCTTCTTGAAAACAGTTTCTTCTGCATCAGCTTCACAATTGCTTCTTCAAACAGCACCAACTACCTCAAACAAACCTATAAAAATAGCACATTAGAGTTTTAATTTTACTGTTTTTATGCTATTGATAGAGACTTTAAATCAGTCTTGCTTTCGACTGATGGCTTTATTTTGAATGATAACCTTTCATAAATTTTGACTTGTAAAATGGTAAATTCATCAAAATTTTATATTTAGTCATTTTTGAAAATTTTCAAAACCATTTTAAAAAAGTTTTTTTTTTAATAGAAAAAAGGGTTTTAACGAGCGGTTAATATCAATTTAAGAATTCATCAATTGAATGACAAAACTGAATACATATATTCTATACATTAGTAACAACCAACTTTAAAAGTATCACTTTTTTAATTGAATGACATGTGCATTTGTGTTTGCCCATTAAAAACCAGGTCAAGGACTCATCAAAGCAACATTAATACGACATGCATATAATTATACTAAATACATATATTCTATACATTAGTAACAACCAACTTTAAAAGTATCATCATCAGTATGAGCAACTTTCTCTACATATCAAAACATGAATTGCATAAATAAAATCAATTATATTTAACTGATTAATTATGCATACAAAAATATTTTAACTTGAGGATTTGATTAAGCTATAATGGTCCTAACAAAGAAGGGCATATTTATTTCTTGATAAATAATAACTATTCATTTTAAATGAGCCATATGAAAATTGAAATTTAATTGAGACCCATTAAACTTTACTAAGTGAGAGTTCAACATGAAGCAAACTCTAAAAATATTAAATTGGAAAAACCTAATCAAATGAAGTTATTACAAAATCAATCTAATCTAGAAGTTACAACTCTAAGATTAATTTTTTTTATCATAAATTAGATTGTATTGTCTTGTCTAAATATTTTGAATTAACACAAGATAGGTCTTGTGTTAAGTAAGACTATCATTAGCCTAAATAACCAAAAATATTAATCAAGTACAAATAAAATGTTGAATCTTCTCTTTAGCACCAAAATGGTGAAGATGAAGTATGTTGTGACAATACTAATGCCAACTCGAATTTGAATGTGGGCGACATTTTAGTAATGCTTATTGCCAAAGAGATAGCAAGCTAAGCCCCTTTGATCTTCTGCTAGTGTACCTTTTGATCTTCCGCCTACTAGTCCTCTTTAACCATACTTTTTCATCTCCTAATCTGTTTAATTTCATCGAGATTCATGCTGACACATTACAGATGTACAATAACTTTAATTATGCTTATCGCTCATGAATTATGTAACAAAAATTGCACTTCTAATTTCTAAATGGAGTTAACTTTAAGTTTGTTTAAAATAAAAATGAAATAATCAAACCAAACTATGGTTCGATTTTATTTGATTCATTAATATATTTGATCAACTTAACCTACATTTTTGGTGATACTAAATGAGTTAATTTAATAAATTTATAATCCAAATCATCCTAACCAAATAAATAAACACACCGAAAGAGGATTAGGAGAAGAAAGGCCGAGAAATAGAAAACGAATTTTTGGCTTTCATGAATGAAAGGCAATTTTAAGGGATGAGAGGGAAGAAAAAAGACATCCTTATGACGACGACTTCAAATCATAAGAAGATATTACATCCGCTAAACCGGATGTGCGAATGATGACATGGATCACACGAAAACATGCATCCGGGCATAATATTTCAATACAAGCACCATGTATCAAAATGCAGCTTACGACATCACACTTGAAAATACATCATAAATCTTCATCAAAATTCCCTGAAAATTTTTACATATTTCAAATCTAAATCACTAAAAATTTCAAAACTAAATTCATAAATATTTCTCAGAACAAGAGCCTGCAACCCAAATTCCCCATCACAACATAGAATCTGTTCTTGCAGGCAATCTCCTGAAGAAGTTTATAGTTGGAGAAGGCATCTTATGCCTGAACATTGGATGCCTCATCAAATAAAAACCAGCAACCACCACCAACACCGAGAATGGAGTCACATAAAGCACCGCAGCACTACACAAACAAAACACCAAAAATATAGCAGTTGCTCTCGGATCTCTCCAATTCAAAAGCATCTGCAACCTCTCCCCCTGCGTCGCCACATCGCCTACCACCGTCTGCATCCTCCCCGCCACACTCCTCAGCCTATCATAACGCATCCTCACCAACTCCGGCCCTTTACTCGTCGGAAACGAGTCAAACTCCTCATCCAACTCATCCGGATGCACCGAGTCAGCCTGTGAAATTCTCGTGTTCATGTGAGGAGGATGGCGGGACCGGAATCGATAATTCCACATTCCAATCAGAAAGGAGTAGAGGAAAATGGTTGGAACTNAACGAGTCAAACTCTTCATCCAACTCATCCGGATGCACCGAGTCAGCCTGTGAAATTCTCGTGTTCATGTGGGGAGGATGGCGGGACCGGAATCGATAATTCCACATTCCAATCAGAAAGGAGTAGAGGAAAATGGTTGGAACTATGAGCTCAGGGAAGCACACAAGCATCACAAACAGGACATGAACTAACACTGTTGTTATCGGATTTTTCCAGTAACAGACATCACCGAACCATCTTCCGACCGCCATTACTCCGGAGAAGACGGACATGAGCCGCGAGAAGTTCGCTTTGCTTCGTCTCATGCTCCATAGATGTGATTCAACATCCGACATGTACTCGACGACTTCCTTCCTCAACGGCGGCTCCATTCGACTCAGCCTCAAAGCCACGAGTTGAACTGCGTGGTTGCGAAGAACTTCGAGCTGGGTTATGGATAATGGATGAAGGTAATGTAGCTTGGGCAGTAATGGCTTCGAGTATATCAACATCGTGTTGAGAAGGGACGTTGAAGAGAACCGGATTGCAAGATGGAGCTCACCCATTTTCTTCAAGCCGGAGCTATGAAGAACAAGTAGGGGATAAGAGTGAGTGTAGACTCTTCCTGTTTCGAGAGTTGAAAGTCTAATCCTGACTTTGCCAATTCTGCCATCCTTGGCTTCCTCACTGCCCTTTTCAAGCTGGTTATTGTCAAAAACTCCGATGGTGAGGACGGTGGCAGTGTCATAAACCTCCCATGTGTACTGCTCGTTGTATCTTGGGCTCACATTGTTCAAGACAGTTCGAGTTCTAATCCATTTCTGGCCATACTTTGCCACACAGTAACTATCGCAGGTGCCTTTTCCTTCTCTCGTCTTCATCGGTTGGAGGCCATCGGCGTTCAGGATTCCGAGCTCAAGTAAGCCAATCGATGGCTTCCATAGCTGCTTCGCTGTTGGTCTGAGATCGCTGCTATAATGAGTTGACTCATCAAGCACATGGTAGCCGCCATCAAGGCAGATTCTTACATGCAGTCTGCTTAAAAATTTCTCCCTCTTTTTCTCCTTTTCGTCTTCTGTTACCACATTCTTGTCCAGAGTGTACCACTTTGTGTTGATAAGTTTATCGTCTAAGCGCTTCTCAACTGTGGAGAGATGTATTTGAACTCGGCCGATGGTTTCTTCTTTGTTGGATGTGACGCGGTCAACTACTGAGAGAAGCAAGGCTTCCTCAAACGGCTCTGCGGCGACGAACATGAACTCCTCATTCCATAAAACATTCATTGTCCTCGCCTGGATCGGCTTGGTTTTGAGAACCTGAATTCCAATTTGGCACCTCACTAATACGTCGGGAAACCTGGTTTTGTCAGCAATTATGATGTCCTGAGCTTCGATGATGTTGACACGAACATACCAAAGCCGCGGCGAATGATAAACCTTTGATCTGATTAGAGAATTGAAAGCGCCAGCAGTTGGTCCCCCTCCCATCGAATCAGGATGTGAAGCAACGGGGAAGCACTCATCAGCTTGAGTTCCAATCCATACTGCTAACATGAGCTCTCCTTTCCCCTTTCCCCCCTTTCTATCAACCATCCAGTACCACTCTGGAGCCAGCGGGCTGTCAGGCGGTGCACGGCGAGGGAGATCTGTGAGATCGAAGAACACCATTCCAACAAAGTCGTCTTTGATAACATCCTTGTCTTTAACCAGAACTTCGAGGCCCGAGGATTGAAGCCGGTCGATCGAAAAGGCGAAAACTTCATCCCACTCTGGGTTTTGATTCTTCACAAAGTGTTTGGTTCTGGCTTTGTTGTTCCCGAGTCGCAGCTCGACATAAGGATCAAGGCTTCCGGTGATGTCCTTGGAGGGTAAATCTCGAGCTTTGACGACACGGACGAAGAGGTATTCGACTTTCTCGACGAGATCGTAGGTGCTGGTTGGCTTCTCTCCAGGGATTACTCTACCTCCCACAACTTGTCTGCCTCCGAGCTTTGGTCTTGTTTCTTTGAGCTGGAACTCTTGTTGTTGTGGAGGAGAGAAAACTCTTGTTGGTCTTTGAGGAGCTGATTTCATTTCGTCGACCATGAAAGAAGTTTTGATCTGGTTTTGCTCTTGGGGAAGGTGATGGAAGATGTTCGTAGAAGTTGAATTTGGAAATGGAATTTGATCTTCAGACTGATAATCCTGAAAGAAATCAGAATCAGGGAGAGGACTGGAAGACCTCACAGATGGATCATCAGTAAGAAAAACTTTGAGCCCAAGCTCTCCTTTTGTGCTGGAAAACATGTTCTTCTTCTCCAATGGATAGTAGAGGACAGCTGCGTCAGATTGAGAGACAAATGAGGAGCCAGAAATCTGAACTTTACCGATAGCCGACTTCGATCTGGTTTCTTTGTTTACGTGGTAGACAACAGCTTTGAGAGGGGAATCATGGAGGGAAGAGGGATCAGAGATGGTGAAGTAGAAGAGCTCGTTCCAGTGGGGANAACAAATGAGGAGCCAGAAATCTGAACTTTACCAATAGCCGACTTCGATCTGGTTTCTTTGTTTACGTGGTAGACGACTGCTTTGAGAGGGGAATCATGGAGGGAAGAGGGATCGGAGATGGTGAAGTAGAATAGTTCGTTCCAGTGGGGATTGATGTCTCCTTCTTTGATGGCGGTTCGAAACTTCTGGTTATCAAAATGGAGCTCAACACAGGGATTACAGGAGCCATTGCTTTCCTTCGGGTAGAGGTCATGAGCACTGATAACTTCTACTGCCAACTTAAGATTGCTCATTTGGAAAAAAAGTTGTTTTTTTTCTTTGGGAAGAAATTAAAACTACTGGAAGCAAACTGTCTGAAGCTGGAGGAGGAAGAAAGAAGGTTAGCTGTTACAGAGATGTAAACTTCAACAGAGTTGATGAAGCTCATGTGTTATTCTATATAGATGAGAAATGTATACTTTTGGTTGTGTAGATCATAACTAACACAGGTATTGTTAATCAAAGCATACATAAATTAGCAGGAAATTTATTTCTTAAATAAGTTCTAAAATGTCTCAGTAATTATTACATGAAGAGCATTAATATATACTTTGCAAAAGAAAACATGTTTTCTAGATCAACTTCAAACAAAGACTCTTTACCCTAACATCTATTGGATCTCCAAAAGCTTGTCTTNAGTTGTTTTTTTCTTTGGGAAGGAATTCTAACTACTGGAAGCAAACTGTCTGAAGCTGGAGGAGGAAGAAAGAAGGTTAGCTGTTACAGAGATTTAGAACTTCAACAGAGTTGATGAAGCTCATGTGTTATTCTATATAGATGACAAATGTATACTTTTGGTTGTGTAGATCATAACTACACAGGTATTGTTAATCGAAGCATACATAAATTAGCAGGAAATTTATTTCTTAAATAAGTTCTAAAATGTCTCAGTAATTATTAAATGAAGAGCATTAATATATAGTTTGCAAAAGAAAACATGTTTTCTATATCAACTTCAAACAAAGACTCTTTACCCTAACATCTATTGGATCTCCAAAAACTTGTCTTCACAAGTTTTAATCTGAAAATTTTTTAAAAATAATCGGAAAACATGATTAGTCTGTAACTTTCTTAGTCTATGCATGACTTGCTTTTATTCTCTTTTTATTTTTTTATTTACTCATATTTTAGAGAACATATTTCAAGTAGAAAAGATGCCAAAAACCTATTTTTTTTATTTTTATTTTCTGAAAACAAATTTATATTTCTTAGAATTATAAAAGCAGCTTGATAGACTTTTTGGAAAATAAAATAACTAGAAAAAGATGAAAAAAACTATTCATTCTTACACGCCAAGCTCTTAAACAAAATCAATTTTGAATTATTATTAGACACAAAAAAGCATATATAAAGCTTCAATGCTAAATTGCGACAAATTGAACATACATATAGCAATATTGTCTACAGAAATCCTTGATAGTAAATTATCTTCTGTAGCAAATTATCAAACAGCTAAACTGACATACATCAGAAATTATAAATATACCCAATAATTATTAAATGATTATCTTAAAAAAAAAAAGAAATTCTAAAATTAAAGAGAGGAGGTTCTTACCTTCTTCAGAGCAGGTGCAAAAAAAATAAAAAACTAAACAAATACAGATAATTAAAAGGAACAGAGAAGAGAGAAATTTCTTCTATGTGGTAGAGAAGAGCGCCGACCTTCCTATCAACATAGACATGGGAATACTTTCTGTCTCTCTCTATCAGCATAGATTTTCTTTTATTTCTCCCATTCACAAGAAAAAATAAAAATAAAAAGCCTTACCTTCTCTTTCTCCTTCTGTTATACAAATATTATTATTTTTAAGCTTTAAATTAGTTAAAAATGGAGGAGAAAAAGAAACCTTCTTCTCTTCTATTTCTTCACAATCAATCAAAACAAAAGTAAACGGTAGGATGGGTTGACGGCGACCCAGGAAGGATTAGATTATATAACAACAATTTTAAAAAGCTGTTAATAGACTGGTTTGTCAATATTAAGAGAGATTTATTAATAAAATAGTGTCTTAAGGCCCATCTAATAACTGGCGTTTGTCTGTTGATATAATGCGTGTTCCACGTTTGTGACCAACTAGCTCTAGCCGTTGGGTCATATTTTGGCATTATAATAATATGCAGGCTGATTGTGATTTTATATAAGCAGAAAATGACATTATTTATTAAAATTGTCATCATTATGGTTTGATAATTACAATGAAAATTTGCAAGAATAATTTCCCTAGAATATATCAAAAATTGTTTGCACCAATCTTTCTAATGAAATTTTGGAATTACCCGTAGTCTCATATATTTAGGGATGTAAAAAAAATTGATTCTACACGATAATCCGATTTTAAAACTATTAAAAAGATTTAGATTCACAAAGATGTAACTAAATACAGGAGTTAACCAAACAACAATAAAAAATAAATATTATTGTAGAATTCAAATAGGAACTTACAATCAAAGAGAATGAAAATAAAAAATTATAACAAATGACTGTTGGAGAGGTAACAAAGGGCAGTTGATGGTCTTTAAAGTGTGTCGGAAGCAAAGGGGTGTTGGTAGTAGCGAGGAGAAGGTGCGAAGCAGCA
>JXCR01042132.1:6351-31595 GCA_002079205.1 Phalaenopsis hybrid cultivar
TCTCCTCTCGAGAGCAATAGCCAAAAAAGAAGCCTCGGAAACCAAATCCTTAGAGAGATTATCAGGGGAGATGTAACATATTTATTTATTAATTTCATCATGTTTTTAAGTCCATTAAGGAATTAATTAAATAATTAATGAAACTCATTGATTATTTCATTTTCTATTCTGCAACAAATCATAGATGGGGGGAATTAATGCAAAGAAAGCTGTAGAAAATCTAGGGAACGAATTAAAAGCAATTAATTTCAAGTATCAAATTCAATTTGCTGTCAAACAAGAAAAATTGTTAATCTGAACAGTGGTCTGGTTTTCATATTTACAATAAATTTCCCACTTTGAGACCGGTACACTGGTTGCATCATCCACCGGTTGTGTTGCCTTTTTTTCTTCAGACGTGATATCCTCCATCTCTGCAACTCAAAGTCTTTGTGTTCAAGCTAGAAGATCAATTGTAGTTGCAAACAACTTTAGTTTCTCAAGAGTAACACTCTTAGTCGACATATCAACGTCAACATAGTTTTGTACCTCCAAGCTCTTTCTTGGGTTACTCGTGTTTCTACTTACATCTCCTATTGCATTGGCAATATTCAGCATCTGTTGAAAAGCCTTTTCAACAAGTCTAACTTCATACCTTTTACTGTCATCATGCTCAATCTTCTCACAGTACACTTATTTATTGTGCATTATCGTCCCTGGTGGTAGTTATGTCAACTCCCAAGTCTGATTCCCTCAAAGGGAACCCGTCTCCTTCTTCATGACTAGCTCCCATTTGCTTGAATTTTCATCTTGCAATATTTCTTTATAGTCTGACTCATGTGACCAAGCCTGCAATGTCACAGATCAATCATATTCTCTGCAACTATAATGGCAACAGTGTTGAGTAAAATGTAGTCATATATAATGTGTCAGTTTTCTTACTCTGAGTCAATATTAATGCTCCTTTGGTAATCTTCCAGGTGCTATCTGAGAACACTGTTGAATAACCACCCTCATTGAGTTGCCTAACAGAAAATAAGGTTTTCTTCAACTTAACAATGTGTTTGACCTTTTGCAAAGTTCATTTGCTCTTGTTAGAGAGTGCAATATCAATGTCTCTCATCTTCACCCTTTCATTGCTTTTCCATCAGCCATATATACCTTCCCAAATTCACCTGCTACATAATTCTACATTAATTCCCTGTAGGAATATATATGGAAGGAAGTCTATGAATCCAGTATCTAGTTATTAACAAAATTGTGAACTATCAGCAATAGCGTATCCTGTACTTCTTCAATTAAAACATTAGCATTTTTATTCTCCTTCTTCTTTAGATTCCTGCAGTTCTTCTTTATTTTGTCAGCTTTGTCACAATTCTAGCAAGTTGTCTGCTGACCAGACTTTAATTTTGATCTTCCACTGTTTGAGTTATTGTCATATGATCTCCCTCTGTAATCAACATTCAATGTCAAACTTGAACCTCAGGTCTCGCCATAATCATTCATGTGCACCTCCTCAATTAAAACTAAATAACGAATATCATTATATTTCAGTTTAGATCTACCTACAGAACTGCTAACTGACATCCTCATGACTTCTCAGTTGTTTGGGAATGAAACCAATAATATCATTGCACGTATCTCATCGTCAAAATCAATTTCCACAGACGATCATTGATTTGTAATTGTATTGAAATCATTTAGGTGTTGAGCAACAGACACACATTCCATCATATTCAAGTTGAATAACTTTTTCATCAAATGCGCATTGTTATTCGTCGATAGTTTTTCACACATACCTGATAAAGTCGTCATGAGATTTGCAGCAGTCTTTTCCTTTATGATGTTGTGGGCAACTAATCTTGACATGATCAATCGAATAACCCTCAGAACATATCGATCTAACATATTTCATTTTGCATCGTTCATCATCTCCGGTTGCTTTCTTAGTATAGGAAGACAAAGTTTCTTCCCATATAAGTAGTCATCTACTTGCATCCTCTATTAACCAAAATCTATGTCATTAAACTTCTCGATCCCCGATTAAATCACTTCGTCTCTGCCCATCATTCTTTCTTAGATCCGAAACTACGGCTCTGATACCAGTTGTTGTGAAAAACGACAACAATAAAACGAAAAACGGAATAAGAAATTCTTAAAATAGAAAAACACAATGAAAACACATAGATTTATATGGTTCTGTTAGGAATTATAACAAGAAATAATTTATTCCTATAAAAAATTATGAGGAATAAATTATTTCCTTAGATTAAAGAGATATTTCCTTTCCTATTGTATATTTATTTCGTTGGATTAATAATTATTTGTTTTCTTATTTTATGTTATTTTCTATATCTACTAATAATTAATATGAATTGATTATTGAAAATATTGAGTGATATATATTTATTTTCATATCATTTCCTTTTTATTATTTTTCATATTATAAGATTCTTGTAAGGGTTATTTACACCCCCGTTCATATCAATGAAATAATTACGTATTCCGCACTATTCTAAATTTCAACATGGTATTAGAGTCAAAATTTTGTTCTAACCACCGGTAGTTATTGAATGATCGTCAATGCTTCCTTCCCGCTGGCCTTCTTACTGGAAGGAACTATTTGTTTGTCTTGATTCTCGTTGTCTACTCGTCGTCTCATTATTTATTTGCCTGCGTCGAAGAGGAAGACTAACCTCCATTCCCTTCTTTGTCAGTTTCATCTCTGCTACCGAAACCTCCATCTATCTTCTCTCTAGGTCGAAACACATGATAAACAAAACTAAAAATTCAGCAAAACCTGAATTTTGAGTCTTTCTATAGACACTGCAGAAACTGCAGTCAAAAGACAAGCACAGTTGTCTACTTACCAAAACACATGACAGACAAAACTCAAAATTCAGCCAAACCCGAGTTTTATGTCTTCCTATAGACACTTCAAAAAATGTAATCAAAGGACAATCACAGTTGTCTACTTCCGTGCAAACCCCTTTGCATCATTACATGTAGGAGCTTTTAGTCTATCTACAAACACTGCAAGAACTGCAGTCAAAGTAATCAAACTTGTCTACTTCACTACAAATTCCCAGCTGCAATATTAGTAGGAGTTTTTCGTCTACCTACAGACACTGCAGAAACTGCCATCACTACTGTCTACTTACCTGCAAACTCCCCCGCAACATTATCTGTAGGAACATTTCACCTACCTACATACACTATAGTAACTGCAGCCAAAGAAAACTGCAGTACAAGATAAAAACTTCAAGTTCTACTTCACAGGATCTTCCTCGCCCATTGTTTAATGTTTTCAAATTCAAGTTAAACGTGATTTTCAACAATGTTTCAACTTGAGGTAGAGTGTTTGGAATTATAATATGAAATAATTTATTCCTACAAAAAGTTATGAGGAGTAAATTATTTTCTTAGATTAAAGAGATATTTCCTTTCCTATTTTATATTTATTTCCTTGGTTTAGGAATTATTTGTTTTTCTATTTTATGTTATTTTCTTTATCTCCTAAAAATTAATATGAATTGATTACTGGAGATATTGAGTAATATATCTTTCCTTTCATATTATTTACTTTTTATTATTTTTTCTATTATAGGATTCATGTAAGAGTTATTTATACCCCCGTTAATATCAATGAAATAATTTTATATTCCGAGTTATTCTGAATTTCAATAGGTTCGAAAAATTGCATACGTATACGGAGTTGCAGATGATTTTCTTTATTGAGAAATTATACGGCCGTCGATAGCCTCGACATTTACATGAAATAACAATCTTTGTCTCTCTCTCTCTCTCCCCTCTCCTCTCTCCTCTCTCCTCTCTCCTATCTCCAGAGCAACAATCGAAGAAGAAAACTAGGAAACCAAATCCCGAGAGAGATTACAAGGGAAGTTATAGCATGCATATTTATTAATTTCATCATGTTATTAGACTCATTAAGGAATTAATCAAATAATTAATGAAGCCCATTGATTATTCATTTTTCTTTTCTGCAGCAAATCATAGATAGCAAGATTCATGCAAGGAAACTGTAGAAAATCTAAGAAAGGAATTAATGGCAATTAATTTTGCAATTAATTTTGAGTATCAAATTCAATTTGCTGTCAAACATGAGAAACTGTTAGTTTGAACAATGCACTAGTTTTCATATCTTCAACAAGATTTAAAAATTTCTTCCGCCATGGCTTGTGATCTCATATTTGCAGCACAAACCATAAGATTTATTGAATTTGATAAATCCTATTTAATGTAAATTCAAGTTGCAACCAAACACATTCTTTATTTTGATGTGACATTAAAGATTTAAGCGCTATACATGTAAATATGATAATTTAGGTGTGTGATAACTAAATACCATAAGAGTTGTTGCAAATGCCCCAATTAACATTCATAATCTTATTTTAAAAATATCATTTTTATTTTAGATAAAAATACTTGTTTTCTGAAAATGATATATAATTAAGATTTCTAAGAAAATATATTTATTTGAATTATACCAAACAAAAAATATATTTAAAATAAGTTATTTCATATATTCTTATTAAATAACAATAATTAAACTAATTAAATAAGCTCTTAAAAAACTTAAATATAACATTTTAACAACAATTTTTATTACAACAACTCTCCAAAACACACTAATGAAATTTTTTAGTGAAGCTTATGAATATATAAATACATTCGAATTTTGTGATATGTAGGCCCTTACAATTTATTTAATTAGTTTAAAATATTTTTAAAAAAATTAAATGACTAATAAGTCCCAAAGATTTCACTTTCAGTTCATATAAAAACCCCATTTTTTAGTTATTTTATTTTTAATAAATTTTAAAAAGTATAAATAATAAATATAAAAAAATAATTTTCAACTATTTTGACACTTACCTCTTTTAATATATGACAATCAAGTATTATTATCGTCCTACTTATTTAATTTATTTAATTTTATTATAAAGATAGCAATATAATTAAAATTATTTTCATAATTATTTTAAAAAAACATTATAGAAAAATAAAATTAAAAAAAAATATTAAAATGGTATTACTCTACTCCTGCCAAATTAGTTTCGATTTATTTATATGGGAGTATTTTAATCCAAAAGCTTATAAAAATATCAAAATAATTCATTACTATTTTAAAATATAGGCCTAAATTTAAAAATTTTGGGGACTATTTTGACATTTTTATAAACTCTTAAACTAAAATCATTCCATATAAATAGTTAGAAATTATTTTGGCGCTTTACTCATAAATATTATTGCACCCAAAATCTATAAAAGAAAATTATATATTATTAAAAATTAAAATTGAAAAGAATAAACTGCTCAAAAAATTATTTTTCAAATTATTTCCATCAATTATTTTAAAAAATAGCATGTAGACTAACCTTTTTTTTTTCATAAATTTATAAAGATTTTTTTTTTCATCAAATCTTCTCACATAATTTATTCTTTTTCACCAACTAAGAGTCTATTCGGGATCAATTTCTATTTTTTATTTTTATTTTTATTTTTAGTTTGTTTTATTTTCTATTTTTTACTTTCTTAATGTGTTTGGTATTGAGATAATTTATATGTTTATAAAATATATATATAATAAATGTGATTGGGTATTATTTTTTTTTAAAGAAAAAAAAACTATACTTTTTCAGAAAATGGATGGATCAACGTGCGCTCTAGTATTAAACTTTGTCTCACATGATGTATACGCCGTCTTCCTTGCTCCACCCATCACGAAGGATTACCTGTGGGTGAACAGGCGGGAGGCAAGGGCAGCTGCAGCAGGCTAGGTTGGCAACTACAGATCGGGCGACGGGGGCAGGGGCTGGCAGCTGACCGAAGGCGATGGGTGGCCCGCGACAGCGTGAGTATGACGTCTACTGAGACTGACAAGGGTCGGCGTTTGCGGTTGGCGATGGCAGGCTGCGAGCAGCCGATGGCGGAAGTTTGAAGATAGGCGCACGGCGAAGGCGGGCATCGAGCAGCAACTACGGTTGGCTGCGGCGGATGACGGTCGGTGTAATGCGACTGGCGGCAGGCAGTGGGCGGTGAAATCTCATTCATATAATACAACGAAAAACATATTCTTAAAACATTAAAAATAAAAGAGTTTTTGATGTTTTAAAAAAAATTAAAAAAAATTTAAAAAGTTAAATAATCAAATATTATTTTTTGGGTTTATTTTTTATTTTCTTATTTTCTTATTTTTAAAATTACAAAATAGGAAGTAGAAAATTATCCCAAAAACACTTAAAAATTAATAGTGTCAATGGGCCTTCTTTATGTCGTTAAAGGGCTTTGTCGGCCAACTCGGCCCATTGAACCTTCTCCGAAACAAATATTTGAAAAAATATTTAAAAATTGATTAATCTGCGACACAAAAATCTGAAATTATGCTGAAATTCACGTAACACATTTTTCAAAATCTAAAATATTAAATATTGATCCATGAAATTGATATCGTTGATCCGAGTAAAGATGCTTGTATTTGTTTTTGAGGGCACATTTAATTAGATAATATATTACTTCTATTTATCTTGAAAAATTATTGTATACGGACGGCTTACACATACATGCATGTATCGTCTGATCTCCACCGTTGATCAGAACTTTTATTAATTTTTTTTTAAATAGATCCACCAAAATACAACTTTGATGTGATCAACGGAGGAGATCCGACAGCACATGTATCTCTGCATATGTCGTCCGTAAACAATAATTTTTATTTATCTGAGCGTGAAATAAAGTGTTCTAAAATGCTTTTTTAAGAGATGAAATCCAACAAACTGATATTTCTTATAACATTTCCTTATTAGTTATATAATATAAACAAATTAATTATTAGATATTTTTTAATAATCATAATTTATTCGTACCTTGCTTTTTGATATTTAATTAAAGGAGTAGTTTAATGAGTTTATGAATAGACAAAAAATTTGAATATATACCTAATTTTTCATATATAATTATTAAATATGTTTTTAAAAATCTAAACATACAAGCAATTGAATGACTTCTTAATTAATATCTAACTGTTTTATATCAATTAAATAAGATAATATATAAGTTGTAAATAAGTTTTCTTAGAATCATGCCATATAAATAAGTATTAATAAATTAATTTATTGAAATAAATAGATAATAAAAATTTTGCATTAACTACTACATATGCAATAATGACAAGATAAATTATTCAAAAAAAAAAAACTTTAAAATTTATAAATACTTATATGAATATAAATCATTTTGTGTGAAACAAATGAGATACCATTTGTATGTTTGAAAATTACCTCATTTATTGTGAGATTGATACATAGACTTATAATATGCATATTATTTGATCGACACTGATGCGTGCACGAAGATTCACAACAATAGAGTAATGAATTATCATCCTAGCGTTGCATAAGACTCTAACACACTCAAATAATAAAAGTGGCATGTAAAGACATCAAAATTTTTATGTGAAAAACCCGAAAAAAGGTTAAAAAAAACACGGGGTTTAGCCCAACAAGAACAACAAAACAACTCACCATAAATTGATGATTACACTTGAAAGTTATTGTCCCACATGTAAGAAAGAACTACACAATTCTTCAACGTACAATATTTGTTGCACAATGGACAAGAGTGATTACAATAAGGGGTAATTAGTGGAACTCTAATACACTATTTTCAAGGTGCTTCATTGCACGGTGTATTGGACTTGCATACTGTTTCACAACGTATGTTAGGAGTTTGTAATGCATATTGTGACTCCGTAAATGATTTTGACGCAATAAACAATGAACGACGGTGTCCAACAAGTGATGGTCGACGGTGTTCAAGAAGTGATGGTTGATGACGTCTAACAAATGGTGGTTGACGTTGGTTGGTGGTTACAGGAGCGAGCGACGTTCACTGGACATTCGATGCAAAACACAGAGGTTCAACTCCCCCCTCAAAGCTCCGATCTTTCTTTGGTTCAAGGACCAAGTCTCTTCTCAAGAAATGGGCATGGCTGTATTTATAAAGTCTATGACATGCCTCCTGACATATAAGGAAAGAATCTGAACCACTGCATTAAATAGCTCAGAGAGATCCACTCGACCAGACAATAGTTTATAGACATTTGAGTGCCTTAACAACATCAAAATCGAGTGCTATTAGGCTCGTTGGATTCATCTTATCCAGACATTCAATTTTACAATAAGCCTGCCAAAATTTAAATCCATTTGACATTTTAATTAAGCATCAGAAGTTTCAAATAAATAGCTTAATTACTTGATCTAGGCTTGATTTGACTCAAATTAAACGAATTTTGGTTTCATCTGTTCATTTGGTTGAGTCGGTTTAGCTATAAGTTTGTTGACATAGGATTTTTGTATGATTTTTAATTGAAATTTGAACATTGATTACTAAAAAAGTTATCTTGAGAGTAGTGTGACGTCTCAATATTTATGTCAGATGATGAATATTTATTGGCGACATATCATACCACGCAACCACTATAGTTGTGTGGTATCAAGTGCATCACTCCATTTTTTATCATTTTATCATGGAAGAAGAGATGATCTACTAACACTTCTGGGTAAAATAACTGACTCATGCCTTCATGCATTTTAACATCTAAATTTCTAAGATTGTTATTTGGAAACAAATAGAGATAGATCAATCAAGATTAATTATTTTCATTCAAAATCCTTAAAAATAAGTATTGCTAAAAAACATAGAGGCCTAGTAGTACTCCAACTATCCTAAGTTGAGCTTTACATTTTAGTATTCATTTTATTAGAAAATATAACTTATATTCCAATGACACAAAACTCTTACAAAATCTATTAGGTGAAGACTTATCTAGTAATAAGAACAAACAAGGTGCCTTAGAGACTTAGACTAAGAGTTTGTTTGGGCCAGCTGCAACTTATTGAATAATTTGCTAATAAGCTGATTAAAAATAATATGCTGATAAGTTAGGTGCGGTGGCTATTACAAAATTTAATTTTTTAGAAATGTCAGACCGCTGCTAGAAAGCCGCCACCACACCTATCTAGGTGCAGTGTGAAAACACTGCTTTCAGTGTTTTCAAAACGCATAAGCTGTCAAAACGTAGTTTACCCAACATGTCAGGTGCGTTTTCAAAACGCCACTGCATCAAATAAGCTGCCCCAAACAAACCCCAGGTCTAATAAAATGCAAACACGTCTTATAAGTTTTATTCCCATTGAGGAAGAGACCAAACTTGATTCATCTGGACTCGCGAGCTTGCTTTGAAACAGTAGCCAATTAGACCCATCTAATCACTTTAAAATCATGATGTTTAATCCAATTTAATGCATGAAATGTAAGGTAATTATTTAGATTCAAAAGTTTAACGAGATTTACAACTCAACACTATAGATGAAACGATCCAAGTATGATTGATGCTCAATACTTTTAAATAATGCAACAATTTAAAGCTTTGTCTTTTATTTAATCATTTGATTCAATTTAAAGGTCACATGTATGCAACTAATATGTCCATATATGCATTGAAAGTCATATTTAAAGGTTAATTAGTATGAGATAGTATTTCTTATAAAGAATGAATATCCTCACCTATGAGATCATTTGTTGGATGGCCCCTTTACGTGAAATGGGTAAAGTACAAAATAAATTATAAAATTAATATGTCAATGTAGATGCTTGTTTATTTCTTTTAATCGATTACTCGAGCTTTCTTAGAAGACCAAAAATATTTCTTTGCCTCTAATCGAGCCTTGAATGTGCTTGGTAAAGCTCTAAGGGTGTCGTCCATGATGTTCTTAGGAATGGAGTTGGCTGGGGATGTGAAAGGTTTGCGACTACTCTTGGAGTGTGTGGAATGGACTTGGCTTTGATGTTTATTCCTTTTTGGCTACCCTCAATCCATTGAAAAGTTTGGTGGGGCATGGGTTAGCTCAAACAAGACATAAGCACATGCCCAAGGCAAAGGGAGAGTCTGATCTTATCTATTTATGAACTTAGGGTGGTTTTTGGTGTATTTAGCCTCATAATGTGGCTTAGTTCAACCCAAAGAGTATTCAAATTAAGTTGGGTCATCTTNTCTACTCATGCAATAATAACAAGATAAATTATTCAAAAAAAAAACTTTAAAAATTATAAATACTTATATGAATATAAATCATTTTGTGTGAAACAAATGAGAGACCATTTGTATGTTTGAATATCAACTCATTCATTGTGAGATTGATACATACAGTTATAATATGCATATTATTTGATCGACATTGATGTGTGCTAGAAGATTCACAGCAATAGAGTAATGAATTATCATCTTAGCGTTGCACAAGAATCTAACACACATTCAAATGATAAAAGTGACAGGTAGAGACATCAAAATTTTTATGTGAAAAACTCGAAAAGGTTAAAAAAACACGGGGTTTAGCCCAACAAGAACAACAGAACAACTCACTATGAATTGATGATTACACGTGAAAGTTATTGTCCCACAGGTAGGAAAGGACTACATTTTTCAACGTACAATATGTGTTGCACAATGGACAAGAGTGATTACAACAAGGGGTAATTAGTGGAACTCTAATACACTATTTTCAAGGTGCTTCATTGCACGGTGTATTGGACTTGCATACTGTTTCACAACGTATGTTAGGAGTTTGTAATGCATATTGTGATTCCGTAAATGATTTTGACGCAATAAACAATGAACGACGGTGTCCAACAAGTGATGGTCGACGGTGTTCAAGGAGTGATGGTTGATGACGTCTAACGAGTGGTGGTCGACGTTGGTTGGTGGCTACAGGAGCGAGCGACGTTCACTGGACATTCGATGCAAAACACAGAGGTTCAACTCCCCCCTCAAAGCTCCGATCTTTCTTCGGTTCAAGGACCAAGTCTCTTCTCAAGAAATGAACGTGGCTCTATTTATAAAGTCTATGACATGCCTCCTGACATATAAGGAAAGAATCTGAACCACTGCATTAAATAGCTCAGAGAGATCCACTCGACCAGACAGTAGTTTATAGACATTTGAGTGCCTTAATAACATCAAAATCGAGTGATATTAGGCTCGTTGGATTCATCTTATCCAGTCATTCAATTTTACAATAAGCCTGCCAAAATTTAAATCCATTTGACATTTTAATTAAGCATCAGAAGATTCCAATAAATAGCTTAATTACTTGATCTAGGCTTGATTTGACTCAAATTAAACAAATTTTGGTTTCATCTGTTCATTTGGTTGAGTCGGTTTAACTATAAGTTTGTTGACATAGGATTTTTGTACGATTTTTAATTGAAATTTGAACATTGATTACTAAAAAAGGTATCTTGAGAGTAGTGTGACGTCTCAAGATTTATGTCAGATGATGAATATTTATTGGCGACATTTCATACGAGTATAGTTGCGTGGTATCGAGTGCATCACTCCATTTTTTA
This sequence comes from Phalaenopsis hybrid cultivar, assembly GCA_002079205.1. NCBI lineage: Eukaryota > Viridiplantae > Streptophyta > Magnoliopsida > Asparagales > Orchidaceae > Phalaenopsis > Phalaenopsis hybrid cultivar. The sequence goes on from JXCR01042132.1 coordinate 17,758, forward strand.
TCATTTTATCATGGAAGAAAAGATGATCTAATAACACTTCTAGCTAAAATAACTGACTCATGCCTTTATGCATTTTAACATCTAAATTTCTAAGATTGTTATTTGGAAACAAATAGAGATAGATCAATGAGGAGTAATTATTTTCATTCAAAATCTTTAAAAATAAGTATTGCTAAAAAACATAGAGGCCTAGTAGTACTCCAACCAAACTAACTTGAGCTTTACATTTTAAAAATTTGAGATTTATTTAAGTTCGAAGTATTCATTTTATTAGAAAATAGAACTTATATTCCAATGACACAGAACTCTTACAAAATCTATAAGGTGAAGACTTATCTAGTAATAAGAACAAACAAGGTGTCTTAGAGACTCAGACTAAGGGTTTGTTTGGGGCAGCTGCAACTTAGTGAATAATTTGCTAATAAACTGATTAAAAATAATATGCTAATAAACTAGGTGCGGTGCCTTAGAGACTCCTAACCTTTATTTTATTCATATGCTATTAGTTATTATTGTGTATTTGTGTGTTTGATCTTTAAGCATGTTATTGTTTTACATCCATTATTATGACAATTATGATGATGTACACGTTTTATTGATGAAGAAATATATCCTAATTATTGTGTGCATTGTCTTGATTGTATATTTTGAGATATGATTTAAATGAATTTTAATTATTTTTATTTTATAATATTTGATGATATTAACAGTCATAGGTTTGTAAAAATTGAAATAGAAGAAAAAATTATTCATAACAATTGAGACTTTAACACGATGTGACCCACCTTAATATAACGATTCGCATTTAGTCGAGTTGCGACACTACAAAATACACAAAATAAAATAAAACCAGCAACTTACAATCAACAAAATTTACAAAATAAACATTAGAGACATGTCAAAATGAGATAGTCATACTTGAAAAAATAAATAACTTTCGTCATTCATACACCAGAGGAGCCTTATGTTAGGTATGAATTTCTCTTAAGGGACTGAATATTCGCCAAGATGGAGATTTGTTCGTTATATATATTTCTACTAAGGGGCTGGATATTCGTCAAGGTGGAGATTTGTTAGGTATGACTCATATAACATTAATGTGACAGATGCTGGAGCGGAGTGGAGCGGAATGATCTGTCCAATCGGGAGAGTTTCATTATGTGGGGGCAACACCCCGCAGTTTAGTACATGAATAATTTAAGCAATTACATATTGTACTATATGGTTATATATATATCCTGTTTATAACCCTAGGTGAGCCAATTTCTTTGTCGAACCTTATAAATCTCTGTGTGTTCTTATAGATTTGTCTCAATTCTTATTTTTCTTCGCCTTGAATTTCTCAACACCTTCACTATTATTTTGTAAGTTTATTGGAATGACCGGCAAATGAATTAATAATTAAACATAAATTCTCTACATCATCAATTTGTCGCAGTCACAAGCTTTTTTTTTTTGTATTTTTTGCCAGCATTCTTGATTATTAGCTTAAATTATTCTTATCCAATTTCTATGCAGATTATTCATCTTTATTTTTGTCTTAATAAAAGAGTTTGAAGTGAATTATGACTTAGTTAACTATGACTTGGTCGTCATGTGAAGTGGCCAAACCCCTGTGAGATGTCCTGATCTTCTAATCAATATTTTAGCATCGTTTTTGAGCTTTGTCAACTGAATAAAATAAAAAGAAACAGAGATTGCTATTCTTTCATGGCATGATGACATTTGGATGGTATAAGATTCAGCAAAATGATTGACATAGAATTAATTCAATCTTTTGATTTTTAAATGCACAGCTGATTTCCAGAAGTAATTTGAGGATTTGCCGACTTCCATCCTCTTAATGATCACATCTTTTTCTCAAATATATATATACACTGATCTCCAACAGCTATATGTAGGCTGTAAATTTTGATCGAATATTGTTAGTTGTTCGAAAATCGATTTGAATTTTGGCTTGAATCAAGATCGGATATGAAGAAAAGAGACGAGCTATGAGCCGAGACTTTAGATTGGTTTTTTAAGTTAATTTTGAGTCATACAGGAACAGGCTCAAGATCAACTCAAATTATTTTTTAATTCAGAAATATTATATGTATAATACTAAATAAAATTTAATATAATGAGTCGTGAGCCAATTTCAAATTTGAACGAATCTAGATAATTCAATTAGAGCCAATTTGATTTGATTTTGAGCAGGATCAAGCATATTTCAAGCAAAAAAGAATCCAAACAAGCTTATTTCAATTTCAAGCTGGATGGAGCATGATTCAAAATTGAATATAATAAGCCACAAGCTGATTTCGAGCCACACTCAATCCATTCAAGTATATTTCAAGTTTATCCTAGCTCGGCATGAAATCGAATAGTTAACAACCTTAAATATATTATGGCTAGCTTGAACCCTCTTTTATTGAGAATTAGCCTGTCTAATACTTCCAAATTCCAATTTGTGGTGCAAAGCATGTGAAGAAATTGATAGATGATGTTCTCTTTAATTAAGGGACCAAAGTTTCAAGCANTCGACTTCCATCCTCTTAATGATCACATCTTTTTCTCAAATATATATATACATTGATCTCCAACAGCTATATCTAGGCTGTAAATTTTGATCGAATATTGTTAATTGTTCGAAAATCGATTTGAATTTTGGCTTGAATCAAGATCGGATATGAAGAAAAGAGACGAGCTATGAGCCGAAACTTTAGATTAGTTTTTTAAGCTAATTTTGAGTCATACAGGAACAGGCTCAAGATCAACTCAAATTATTTTTTAATCCAGAAATATTATATATATAATACTAAATAAAATTTAATATAACGAGTCATGAGCCAATTTAAAGATGGAACGAATCTAAATAACTCAATTTGCACCAATTCGATTTGATTTTGGGCAGGATCAAGCTTATTTCAAGCAAAAAAGAATCCAAACAAGCTCATTTCTATTTCAAGCAAGGAGGAGCTTGATTCAAAATTGAATATAATGGGCCACAAGGTGGTTTCGAGCCACACTCAATCCATTCGAGTAGATTTCAAGGTTATCCTAGCTCGGCATGAAATTGAATTGTTAACAACCTTAAATATATTATGGCTAGCTTTAACCCTCTCCTATTGAGAATTAGCCTGTCTAATACTTCCAAATTCCAGTTTGTGGTGCAAAGCATGTGAAGAAATTGATAGATGATGTTCTCTTTAATTAAGGGACCAAAGTTTCAAGCACATTCTAAAATTAAGTCTGTTTGGGGCAGCTGTAGCTGGTTGGAGAATCAATTGTGAAGCTATTGAAGAGGAATTTGTTTTTCAAAAGTTATTGTGGCTATTAAAATTTTATTTTTTGAGAAAGTTTGATCATANACTGCAGCTGGTTGGAGAATCAATTGTGAAGTTGTTGAAGAGGAATTTGTTTTTCAAAAGTTATTGTGGCTATTAAAATTTTATTTTTTGAGAAAGTTTGATCATAGCTTTCTCATAGTCATCGCAAGTAGTTAGGTATGGTAAAAAAACATAATTGAGAACATAGACAAGATACTGTTTTGTCAATATAAAAAACCTGTGGTGTGACACCACACTGCACTGCTACCGCACTATCACCCCAAACACACTAAATTTTAAGAAATTTTACATATGTAGCCCTCAATTCTTCTGAATTTATGCATATCACACCTAAATTAACATATTTTGGCTTCATGTGGAATCACTAATCCTTCCTTTGATGATTTTGAAGAAGCTATTAATGGCTTTAAAACCCTTCATAGACGTAAAATCTCTGCAGCCCGGCATTTCTGCTACCTGGTTCATCATTTTTGGAAGTCTCGGAATGCGAAATGCCACAATCATCTACATGGCAACCCTACTATTGTTGCTGCTACCATCCTCGAAGCCTCACATTGACCCGTTTCAGGAGCAATGGGTTGCTAGCCAGTCCTCCAGATCAATATTAGCAGGTAAAGCTGTCAAAACCACTCGTCGTTCTCAAACAGCTCGATAAGTAGCTTGCGTTCAGCTCGTTTGTTAAGCTTAACGAGCCAAACACGAACAAAAATTTGTTTGCTCGTGTTCAACTCAAATTAACTCGAAAATAAATAAATAAATATAAATATAAATATGCTCAATATTATGCGGTGTTATTGGTATTATATTTTATAAAAATAAATATTAGTTTGCGCAAAATACCTTTTACCGAACCTATTTCTATTCAACCACGAGTCGAACATGAACAAAAACATGTTATTTGAGTCGACCACGAACAAAATGTTCACGAGCCATTTCAGATGCTATTTCGAACACGAGTCAAAATGGAACGAGCCAAACACGAGTCGAGGCTCAGCTCGCTCAAGCTCGGCTCATTTACAACCATATTAGCAGGAAACTGATTGGATTACTGGGATGACACTCAAGACGAGCTCAAAATTTTAATTTAGTTATCCGTAGAACTCAACTTCCTGAAATAAAAAATTTCAATTTTTCGTAGAACTTCATTAGAAATAACGGCAAAAAAGAAGAAGAAGAAAAAAAGAAACGGTTAGTACTCAGTAAAAGGAAAGTAGGTGCAAAGGAACCTTTTTTAATTGTTCATCGTGACCAGGAACCAAACCCACAACCTCCCCCCTCCAGTACTCTCATGACTCCCACCATTTTCTTTACGCAACGAACTCACAGATCTCTAGAAGGCTTATATTTCAGCTTTGACTCTGAGATCATGATCAGTTTGTTGTTTTTTGCTTGAGGAGAAAATGGAGGTAGTTCCGATTAAACCCAGCACCCCACACCTTTAGTCATCTCGGCTTCTTCCCTTGCAGCTTAAGGGACGAAATTCCTCCTCTTATCGCCAAGATCATTCGCCAATCGCTTTCAAGATCCGTTTTTTTTCAGTTTATTTATGATTTATAAGAGCAAATACGGCCATAACTCATCATTCTGGCCGTCTAATCCTCAATCGCGAACTCCAATCCTCCTGTCCGATACTTTCTCCTCTATTTTAGAGCACGAAGTCTTAAAGATAAAGTATTTTGCTTTGCTTTCTTCCTTTTTTTTTATCAGCCTCTTCGGTGAGATCCGGTAAGGGGAGGAGCCATTGAACTAGCGGTCCTGATCACTTTACTGGTCGGGATTGTGGCACATCAAGCGTCAGCGACGTTCTCTCTGTTTTAACAGCAACATCCAAGCCGTTGTCCATCACTCTTTTCTGATTTACAGGAAACCCCCTCGAAAAAAAGCTATTTGCTTGAGCTATCTTTGGAGTTAAAGAAAGCTGCAAAAGAAGGGGCTTTTGGTCTTGTAGAGTTCAGAAAGTAACCAAAAAAGGGGCTTTGATTGCGGTGTGTGAAGAATGGGAGCGATCAGCGGGGAGGAGATGCAGCAGTTTGAAGCTGTGGCGCCAATAGAGGAGATGGACGGCGGCGGTGGAGGGGGGAAGCTGGAGAGGATATTAGTGTCGGTGAGATTGAGGCCGCTGAGCGAGAAGGAGATCTTGGCCAACGATCCCGCTGAATGGGAATGTATCAATGACTCAACAATCATCTTCAGGAGTGGCTTCCAAGATAGGCATTTGACTCCCATTGCCCACTCATTCGGTGAGCATTCGGTTCTCCGTTTATTGCTTCTTGTGATTTCATCTATGATTTGATTGTTCCGGCTTATCAATTCGGGCATTTCTTTTGTTGTACGTAAAACTCTTGTCTTTCTTCTCTAGAGAAGGGCAATATCTCCTTCATAAAAGCTGAAAATATAAGGAGGAAGAACAAGACCTGATATTTCTTTTCTGAATCTCCAGTTTTTCTCCATTTTTCTTCTTCAATTCTTTGATGGAGATCTTTAGATGCCCTGATCTGTTTTCCTTGCTGAATTTCTAAGCGTGTAGTGTGTTCCTTGTGGAGCGTTTCTCTTTCTCCAAGGAAGCTGCTCTCATACTTGTGATTTGAATGAAAGATTTGGTCATGATTTATATTTGGTTTTTATTCTCTCTTTTTAAGTTGCTATTTGGTTATATGATAGACAGAGTATTTGGAAGTGAAAGAACAACAAAGCAAGTATATGAGGATGCGGCAAAGGAAGTTGCTCTTTCTGCTGTTAGTGGCATCAACTGTAAGTAGAGAAAACTCCTTACAGAGTTAATGTCCACTTTTTTAGACATTTTCTGATGAATAATGATTGCTAAATTTTATATTGATTCAGCGAGCATCTTTGCCTATGGCCAAACAAGCAGTGGAAAGACATACACCATGACTGGAATCACGGAGTATACTGTTGCAGATATATATGACTATATAAAGAGGGTAATCTCCAATCTGAAAGAATTAGGACACCATGTTTAATGCTTTCTTTTTCAGTCAGCATTGATATTTTGTTTGATTTACTATCTTTCTCCTGCAGCATCCAGAGAGAGCTTTCTCTCTAAAGCTCTCGGCAATAGAAATTTATAATGAAGCTGTGAGAGATCTCCTCAGCTTGGATGGGACTCCTCTCAGGCTTCTTGATGATCCTGAGGTATAAAAACCTGTTACTAAGATTATCCATTTTATCCATTAGCCAAACTAATCTTTTTTTTTTTTTTGTATCCTCAAAGAGAGGGACAATTGTGGAGAAACTTAAGGAGGAGACACTTCACGATCCGAGCCATCTAAAAGCACTACTTGCTCTGTGTGAAGGTGTAAAAATCAGAGCTTTTGCAGAAAGAAGTTGTCTTTAACTTTTTTGATTTCTTGTTTGAGTTGACTTTGCTGTTTATCTTTGCCCATAGCTCAAAGAAGAATAGGAGAGACCTCATTGAATGAAATGAGCTCCAGATCCCATCAAATACTTAGACTGGTTTGTCTGCTTATAAACATTAACTTTTTTCGCAATGTTATTTGACTGAGTTCTAAATTCTATGATGCATCGCTTCTCTTCTGCAGACAATTGAGAGTTCCGCTCGTGAATTCTTGGGTAAAGACAATACAGCTACGCTTTCTGCTAGTGTGGTAAAACTGTATTTTTTTGTTTAATGTCTTCTTCTGGCCATTGATGGATAGAATTGGCTTCATGAGTGTTGGTTTGTTCTTTGGATGCAGAATTTTGTTGATCTGGCAGGCAGCGAGCGTGCATCTCAGGCATTGTCTGTTGGTACTAGGCTGAAAGAAGGCTGTCACATTAATCGAAGTTTGCTCACTCTAGGAACTGTTATACGTAAGCTAAGGCAAGTGAACTTTGTTTATCAGTTATTTCGTTTTTGGTTGATGGTTTTTTTCACCATAAGGTTGGAGGAATAAATTTCATTGCTTGAATATAAGGAAAACAGTCTTATTTACCAAACTAAGATTTGTATTAGAAGTTAGAACAGTAGATGGGCGTTCAGGCACTAATCCAGAGTTAGTAGTAGGAAAGAAATATTAAGAGAAGAAAGAAGCAATTTTTATAGATTATTTAAGAAGACAATGTGTACAGAAGAGTTGAGTTGGCCTATGCTAAGGGATGGGAACAGGAGATTGTGCATTGAGGGAGGGAATCGAAGTGCAGTGGCAAATTTTGAAAATTAAATGTTTGGGAAGAGGCCAATATTGCTTCTTTTGAAGTTATTGGATGGAGGACTAGGGTCTGTTTGGAGTGGTTGCAACTTTTTTGTATGGATGTTTATAAAGCTGTTGTGGCAAAATCAAATTTTCATAAAGTTAGACAACAATTTTTTTAGATCCACCACACTTTAATAAGATCTAGTGGCAAAAAACAGTATCCCAACACTGAAATTTATAGGAAGCAACAAGTAAGTTGTTTCACAAAGAATGCCTTGATGATTATCTGAAATTCTAAGCATGCAGGAAGTTTTTACGAACACCCTTTAGTCAATCCTGAAGGACTTCTGTAGGGGATGTAGAAGATTGAATGCTTTTAAAGTGTTTTTTTCTCTTTTCTTCCACTAGAATTACTGATAAAGTATTTCTCATATAATTTCTTCAGCATTGTGTATTTCATGAAGAACTTACACAATTTAGTGCACGAGTTGTTTGAATTCCTAACATCAGATGATTTATGATCGAATTCTCTGTGTCTGGTTTCTTATGCTTTACCTCCATGATGCAGTAAAGGAAGAAACAGTCATATTCCATATCGAGAATCTAAGTTGACACGCATACTGCAACCATGTTTAGGAGGCAATGCGAGAACTGCCATTATTTGCACAATATGTCCCGCAAGGAGTCATATCGAGCAATCTAGAAACACGCTTCTCTTCGCAAACTGTGCGAAAGAAGTCGCCACGAATGCTCAGGTCAATGTTGTGATGTCTGACAAGGCGCTGGTTAAGCATTTGCAGAAGGAATTGGCAAGGTTGGAGAATGAGTTGCGGTGTCCGGCATTAGCCCCGAACAACACTCATTTTGAAGCACTATTGAGGGAGAAAGATGCTCGAATCAGAAAGGTTAGGAGTTTTTTTTCTAGTAATGCCTATTGTATGTTTTTAGAATATATACATTATTATGTTTCTTGTGATTTTAAAGACTTATGCATTACTTGAAGCACTTTCTATTTTGCAAATCTCCTATGGAACTTCAGTTGTTACTTTGGATCTTATTGGTTGTTTCAGGAGTACTGGTTCTTTATACATTCAACAAGGTTGCATGCAGTACTATGATTTTGTAATTTAGAGGGGCTATAATGCATTAATGTGTATGCAGAGATGAAGAGATGATAGGACATGAATTTATGACACTTCTATTGAAAATATAGACACACATGGTAGGATAAATAATTGAATTTTTTGAGCTATTTAAGTGGTCGATTTTAAAATAAAAGACAAGATATGACTAAAGTTATTAAAATAATTTCAGAGTTAAAATTTAATATTTAAGACACATACATTGGATATATGCACGCATGTTTTTTATTTATTTTATTTGGACGTGCGTTTGACATATGCCTGCGTTCATCATCGCTTACTTCATTGTTAATGAAGTGTCAGTGTATCATAGGGAGCAATATTACAGATACAAGTTTTCATAATCAATAGTGAAATTTTTGACGACTTTATTACCATAGTTATAAATTGGATGAACCTATGTAAAATTTTTATGCTTTTCCATGTTGATCTTATTTCTTGTGTCATTTTTCATTCTATGAGTTTGCTTAAATTTTGTCAATCTCCAAATATATTCAAGTATTAATTTAGAGAGGTTTACATACCTACCACTGAGTTTCTATGTATTAAGATATCAATCACTTGAACTTCAGTTTTTACCTAATAACCACCCAACTCATGTCAATAACATAGAAACGGGTGGTTTGTATGCAAAAAAATTAAAATTGGGTGGTAGATATGTGTTGATACATAAGAATTGGGTGGTAGGTATGTAAAGTTTATGCGTCCTTTATTAGATTATTTACAACTTATTTCATGCAGTTGGAGAAAGAAATCAAGGAGCTAATTCAGCAGCGCGACTTAGCTCAGTCTCGACTGGAGGATCTCTTACATGCGGTTGGGGATGATCATTCTTCAAGACAATTGGTACCACCCTTCTTGTTGAGTTCATCAAATCAATATTTACTGCACAGCCATCATTTATATTTCATATTTACATGTTTTTATCTCAGTTGGAATCGCCAAACCAATCATCAATATCTCATCCATTCAATGTTTATGATGATGAAAGTTCAAAGTCTGAGCCACCAGAAGCTGCTCACAATGGTTCAAAATCTGGGTTTGCCAAAATAAGAAAATTTGAGAGCAAAAACCAAAGCAGAAATCATAATGGTTTTTCAGAAGATTCAAAAAATGGAGATTTCCCCCCCAAACTCTCTCAAAGTAAACATAGATCACACAGATGGAATCCCACTCACGCCGAAGAAGACGCTGATCAAGATGCTTCTGAAAATTCTGAGGAACTTTGCAAAGAAGTTAGGTGTATTGAGATGGACGGAACTGGCCAAAGAGAAAACTCTAATTTTTTGTTGCCAGAAGCAAGCGAAACCCGGCCAGTCCAGACTTCCAATGTCACCAGGAATGAAGAACATGAGCCGAACCCCACAGGTTCACCATTTTTAACACTAGAACACCATCTACATAGTGTCAGGGCGTCGCATCCTGACGAATCTTTTCCACGGTCTTCATCTCGAGAATTACATGGTTCTAAGGCCATGTTACCAAGGAGAAGCAGAAGTTGCAGGGCAACATTTTCGACGAGCTACTCCCCTGGATTTGCAGAAGCAGACCAGTCTGACTATACACCCCCTACCAGCTCTCTGAGAGATTTCCCCGGCAGGCCTCGGGCGCTTCAAGGACGACTTGAAATGCTAAATCATGATGCAGAAAATGGAAGCTTTTCAAGAGACGATGCTTCCCGTGTCCTGCTTAAGGAGCAAGATGATGCGCGTTCTTCTAAAGAAGACATAACCACCATCCAGGACTTCGTTTCAGGATTGAAAGAGATGGTTCAGGTTCATCAAAATCAGCTCGTTGATGGCCAGGTAGAAAAAAAAACTGTCTTTTTCATTACTGATTCCAATTTTTATCGAGTCCTAAAATGTTAAAAGTGTGTTCTTGATGTATCAGACTGGCAGTGAAGTGAGTGGAACAATGAAGAGTGTTGGCCTGGATACAATCCCAGACCCCATGGATTCTCCATCACATTGGCCACAGGACTTTGAGAAGAAGCAGCAAGAGATAATCAAACTCTGGAATGAATGCAATGTTTCCCTGATCCACAGAACATACTTCTTCCTGCTGTTCAAAGGCGATCCGGCTGATTCGATTTACATGGAAGTTGAGCTCAGGAGACTATCCTTCCTGAAAAGAACATTCTCGCAGCGAAATGCTGGCAGAATACCGGGCGACAACGGTCGGTATGTTACTCTAGAATCAAGGTATGAAACTGTTTAAATAGTTGTCTTTAAGTCAGCTCATGCACTGTGATTTCTCAGCTGAAAAGTGAAGGAAATTGTGATTTCTGACAGCATGAGGACTGTGCAACGAGAGCGCGACATGCTTTGCAGGCAAATGCTGAAGAGACTGGCGACGGAAGAACGGCTGAGCCTATATGTGAAATGGGGGATCTCTCTGAACTCCAAGCAGAGGAAAGTTCAGCTGGCTCGGCTCCTTTGGACGAACACAGGCGATCTGGAACATGTTAGGGAGAGCGCATTAACAGTTGCTAAGCTTATTGGACTGTTGGAATCAGGGCATGTTCTCAAGGAGATGTTTGGGCTGAGCTTTTCACCTCAGAATTCATACAGAAGATCACATAGATGGAGGCATGGGATTTATACTTTGAAATGATGAAAGTTTTCTAAGGTTTTCAGATCTGAAACTTGTTTTTTTTTTTTTTTTTTCAGTTATTTCTGAGATCATATTCGATTTTTTTCTTGTTGTTTAAGGTTACATATATAATTCTCCCTTCAGAAAAAAGAAAATTATGAATTTGGAAGAATTTAGAACTGTGTTTATGGTAATGCAAATCACAGGTTTTAGAAGATTTGAAGTACNTTTTTTTTCAGTTATTTCTGAGATCATATTCGATTTTTTTCTTGTTGATTAAGATTACATATATAATTCTCCCTTCAGAAAAAAGAAAATTATGAATTTGGAAGAATTTAGAACTGTGTTTATGGTAATGCAAATCACAGGTTTTAGAAGATTTGAAGTACTAAGCATACTGTAATGCCAATAAACTCATTTTGGTGACCACATTTTCACTAGAAAGTATCAAATCCGTCTTCGGGACAATGGTGTGGATCACTCCATAGGCACGATCCATGCCGTCAACCACAAATCCGATTTACAACACATAATATTTTCTACATTTTCACTTAGAATGCTGCTATCTTCAACAATATGTTTTTAGTTTTTTTTTTTAATTGTTGTATTTAAAGAAAAAAAATTATAATATCTAAAAAAAAAATTTATTATTATTATTATTATTTATGATTTGAATGAGTTAGGAATTAGCAATATAGCCGAGCCAAGTTGGACTCNCGATTTGAAGCGTACTAAGCATACTGTAATGCCAATAAACTCATTTTGGTGACCACATTTTCACTAGAAAATATCAAATCTGTCTTCGGACGATGGTGTGGATCACTCCATAGGCACGATGCATGCCGTCAACCACAAATCCGATTTACAACACAATATTTTCTTGATTTTCACTTAGAATGCTGCTATCTTCAACAATATGTTGTTGGTTTTTTTTAATTGTTGTATTTAAAGAAAAAAAATTATAATATCTAAAAAAAATTATTATTATTTTTTATGATTTGAATGAGTTAGGAATTAGCAATATAGCCGAGCCAAGTTGGACTCAATTAAAACTTTGTTTCATAATTTGCTCGGTGAATTGAGCTTGAGTTAATCATCACTCAACTAGTGAGGCAGCTCATTTAAAAATTATAATATAAAGTACATGTAAAATATATTTAAATTTTAATTTAAATATATTTTAAACTGCTCAATACATTTAAAAATCATATTTTACATATTTTATGAAATGATTTCTCATTATATTATTATTTTTTTACTTTTTTTATTAATTTTGTCATTATGATATAAATATTATATAAATGAAGAATATTATCTTTAATAATAAATGAGCAAGTTTATGAGTCAAGTCGAACTCAATAATTTTTCGCACTTTATAATGCATTTATGATGAGATTTCATTTGAGAATAGTCAGATGTCAGATTGATTCCAATCAAACTTTTTTATGATTCAGTTAAGCTAAAAGACTCTGAAGGTACAAATAATACGTTAGAGCCCCAATCCTTTTCATTGAAAAGGATATATTTAAAAAAAAAATTTGTGTAAAAACTTATGTGAGTCAACATTAAAAATAATATTTTATATATATACCCCTCAATTTTATGTTTTTACATATCTAACTCTTAATCTTCAATTTTTTTTGCATACATAACTATATTATTTGTACATGAAAAAGTACATTTCACGTTTTAAAAGTAGAAAAATGTGATATTTTTTAGTGATATATAAGATTTGAATGATATAAATATAAAAAAAAGTTAGGTTTAAGGGTCGGATACATAAAAAATTAGGAATTTGGTGACAAGTAAATGCCATTTAAAAAATAACAATGTANCAATTTTATGTATTTACATATCTAACTCTTAATCTTCAATTTTTTTGCATACATAATTATATTATTTGTACATGAAAAAGTACATTTCACATTTTAAAAGTAGAAAAATGTGATATTTTTAAGCGATATATAACATTTGAATGGTAGAAATATAAAAAAAAGTTAGGTTTAAGGGTTGGATACGTAAAAAATTAGGAATTTGGTGATAAGTAAATGCCATTTAAAAAACAACAATGTAAAAATTTATGTGAAAGTCAAATTGTTGATTTTCATTCAATGTCTTTCATCTTATAATATTTTGGATGTAAATAACTACAATACATAATTGAAATGCTAAGATTTAGGACTACAAATCTTTTAGCCATTAGAGCTTATNTAACAATGTAAAAATTTATGTGAGAGTCAAATTGTTGATTTTCATTCAATGTCTTTCATCTTATAATATTTTGGTTGTAAATAACTACAATACATAATTGAAATGCTAAGATTTAGGACTACAAATCTTTTAGCCATTAGAGCATATCTCTAACTCATAAACATATATATATGCAATTAATGAGCATATTTTTAATTTAGGAAATAGATTAATTCACAATCAATATGTATACATAAATATATCAACTTGAAAATACTTCTAGAATCTTAAAGATTTATATATATGTCACCCAATTCTTATGTATTTACTAATTTTCCTGCCCCTAAATTTTAAGTTTCTTACATACATACTTATATTATTTATGAATGAAAAGGTAATATAAAGAAATTGGGTGACATATATATATA